>OX419337.1:3428481-3430981 GCA_948470475.1 Galaxea fascicularis | reverse complement strand
GGTTACATAAGAATAAGCATAAGCATAAGCATAAGCACATTCCTTGTGCTTATGCTTACGCTTATGTAACCCTGGTTCACACATATATTTTTCTTATACTTACTTATGTTTATGCTTATACTTCAGTGTCAAAGTGTGAACCAGCCCTTAGCAGTAGTCCACCAAAAAATAAAATGAATAAATACTTAATTGACCACTCCCCTACAGGGGCTTTTCAGGGACAATGAAACAAATAATACAAATGAACACAACAGAGTTAAGAATCCAGACTGGCGGGAGGCAGACCAGTTGGCTATTTACAAGGATAACCGAGGAGTTGATCCAGGCACGAACCCAGAACAACACCAGCTGGTGGCTAGAGCGGGATTTGAACCCGGGTCACCGATTTTAAATCCAGCGCCCTAGATCACTCGGCCATCCTGCCTCCACGCTACCCCAGGACTGGTAGAAATTTGGTATGGGCTAGTAAAATTTGAGAACCACAAGCCACCGGGCTACTTGTAATAGAAGAGGTTTTGTAGTATAAATGAAAAGAAATTCAAACAGAAGCTGATACAAGTTCGGTAACAATATTGGTCTTAAGAGGTGACCGATGCTTGGCTACCGAATGACTCCATTTGGCTAGTATATTTTAGACTCCACTGACCCATGGACTAGTTTGGTAAAAATTTAAGGTCGAGCACTGTTAATAGAGAGGACTGTAGTTTATCGTAAATCTTTCGCATTAATTTCCTTTAGTATAGATTACTCAATATTCGTAAATGAAGGTTTTTCATTTGCTCTCTAATTTCCACTTTCTTGTGTCGTGAATAAGCGATTGTCCGAGTGACTGAACGATTTGAAAACGGTAGGGTCATTCTTGAAAATTTAGGGTAAACGTTCAAGATGGTGGCGACATGTTCCGTGAGCTTTTGTGCTGCAATGTTTAGACAAGACTGCACCCAATGTTGACTAAAACGACATGAAATTCATTCATAAGAAAAACATTCCACCAGATCAAATTAATAAACTACGGTCCACAACAAGGCGCTTAATTTACTGGTGTCTCTTATAATACAGAAGTAATCTGCGTAGTTTACGAGATTCTGGGTAGACCACACCTTGGGAAGGCACTAGCCAGCTTGCTGTTGAAATGGGGTAAAGGATAAATCAGCAGCAAAAGATCTAAAAACCTTTGAAATACAAAATAATGCATGGCTATTATTTTCCAAATCATAGCTCAACTTCGTGCCCAGGGCTTTTCCCCAGAAAGGAAAATGACGGCGGGAACGATCTATGGAAAAAGCGTGGTTATCCCCAATTCTGTTTGAGATTCCAGTAACCATTGCTAAAATCTGTTTTTCCCGCTTGCGCGGCAGGCAGGATGGCCGAGTGGTTTAGGGCGCTGGATTTCAATGCGGTAGCCCGGGTTCAAATCCTGCTCCGGCCACTAGCTGGTGTTGTTCTAGGTTCGTGCCTGGTTCAACTCCTCGGTCATCCTTGTAAATAGCCAACTGGTCTGGCAAGATGCACCGAACATAAACACAGAAAAAATAGGCGGCTCCATTCACCTGTCCATAAGCTGCTGCACTTCAACTTTGGTGAGTTTAAGCGAAGAGAGGTCCATGGCCCTAGGGAAGACCGTCTTGAGTATTCTGCCGGTGCGAAGTTTGTCGTAATCCCTGAAGAATTCGTACAGCCTCATGCGTTCCTTCATCACCCGGCTCTTTATTTTGTACATGATTTTCTCGATGTTGTTGTCACCAAGATCGGGAAGGTGTTTCTGGTTGGTCAGTTTCAGCTCTTCTAATCTCTGCAGGTACTTCATTTCTGGCTTCTGTGATGGCTGCAAACAAAAACGACACAGAGGGTGGTTAACGATAAAGAGAACCAACTTCGTCATCGTCATAATCATCATCATCGTCATCATCACCACCATCATCAACATCATCGTCATCATAATCATGATCATCATCGTCATCGTCATCATCGCCATCGTCATCATCATCATCGTCATCATCATCATCATGATCATCATCGTCATCATCGTCACTGTCATTATCATCGTCATCATCATCGTCGTCATCATCATCATCATCATCATCATCATCATCATCGTCATCATCATCGTACCATCACCATCACCATCACCGTCATACTCAGGTACTGGAGCAGATTTCAGTTGATTGTCGATAGTAATTCTCGTTTGCTTTGGTTTTGCTATACATCGGTCTGTGATTGGTTGGAAAAACTCGCACGACTTTGTCAACCAATGAGAAGCAAAATCAACGCCAATAGCTGTTATTGAAGTTGTCAGCGGTTTGACATACAAGCGAGGCAAAAGGGTCCGTTGTACTTTGTGTTGACCCTTTCGCCTCGTTTGTATGTTTTTTAAACAAAAGAATATTTGACTGCAGACCCAACTGCAATAAGAGCCATTATGACTTGCACGCCCGCATTTTCCCGCACTTGGCACCGGCTGTCTGTAAATTCTTTGAATTCTGATTGGTTCATTGCGTGT
>OX419337.1:3413481-3423481 GCA_948470475.1 Galaxea fascicularis | reverse complement strand
CTGCAGAGTAACGAACAGAAAAGCCAAACGACGATTCTGGATTCGGCCTCATGTCTGGTCAAATCTAGATCCAATTGACGAAGCACAAAGGCCTGAGAAAGAGATCGCCTTGACATAAACGGTTGGATTTAACGGTTGGATAGGTTCCGTGTAAACTCTTTGAAACCGTTTCGTTTTCGATGCGGTTTCCAGATCATGAAACCGTTTCGATTGGAAACCGCGTCCGTGTAAACGTAGCCTTAATGTCACACGGATTAGAGGAAAACACAAAATTAACATATCTTGACCAACAAGAAGTATTTTATTACCCTCAGTCTGTTGACCAGCACATAGTGTTTAATGCGATCAATCAATTCCTGCCTGTCAACTGTATGAAGATCCAACGGACGCGGCTCCTCGCTTTCACTTTCAGTTCTGTAGATTGGCAAAAAAATACGCGACTTCAGGGAATTGCCAACTGAAGGTTAACGACTAACGTCTGTTTCAGGGCCTGGTTGTTCGAAAGCCGATTAACCTAATCCAAGATTAGCGTAAACTTTGGTTGCAGTTTTTAACTTTTGGATGGAAGTTGTTTCCGCTGCGTTTTGTTTTTCAGGATTGACTTCCCCTAATCTAAAGGTTTGCAGAATATCGGCAATGAACAACGTTTGGGGATAGAGAATTAAGCGCCTTGATTAAATTTTAATCTTGGACTAACGTTAATCGGCTTTCGAACAACCGGGCCCAGGAACAGAAGCGGCGAGCAGCGAAAACTTGCATGCGAACAAAAAAACGTTACGACTTCCACTTTTCGATCTCGCGTATGTTTTCATTACTCCCCGCTATCTCAGTGTTGGAACAGGATACCCAAGGCTTCACAAGGCCAGCAAAGGCTACCACAGGCTACCACAGTTTAGACGTGTTGTGAGCGCAAATGCAAAGAGCTTTACTTACTTCTCTTTTTGCGCAAAGTCGGAAATTGTTGTGGCCGTTCCCGTGTACTCTACAAAAAAAGAAAACCAAAATCACTCACTTCATAACTTTCAAAAGAATTGAAAACTTTCATTTCATAAAAAAAGTATTGGCTGCAAACTATACGACTCAGACACATCCGACCTAGGGCGCAATCTTTTTAAAGGATAAAAGGATAAGCCGTAAGTTTACCTGAATCGATAGCTTGGATGAAAGCGGAATAGTTAATATCTCCTCCAACTGGATATTCAAATTTCTTACAAAGAAGCTGTGTAAGAAAACAACGCTTATCGTGAATAAGTAAATGAATAAATCTAACTGAGGACCGCATCCAGATCGAATAGGAATTTGGAACTAATGGTTTTTGAGGAGGGGGAAATAGAATTCCTGGAGTAAAACTCGGAGGACAAAAGCCAACTTATGCAGCTATCAATGTTATGCCCGAGGAAGGGGGGTGGGGAACCACGGGATGAGGTGGGGACTTTGAACGTTCGTGCACACCCCACGTGGGTAATTTTAGCAAACTTTGAACATAAATGTTGGCCCCGGGGTCGGGAAGTTTGACCAATGCTAAAACATGACCTCAAAACCGTTTCCCAGTGTGGGGAACTTTGAATTGAAATCTTATCCCAAGGGTTAGGAAGTTTGACTCCAAATTTTTGTTTCTGATCAAAGTCCCCACCCTATCCCGTGGCCCCCCCCCTCGGGCATAACATTGATAGCTGCATTACATATACGTACTGGAGCGGAGCGAGAATCAAACCTGGGCCACATTAATTAGTGGGAGGCCAGTGCTCTCACCACTGCGCCATTCCTGCTCCCCTGTCCAACCCGACTTCGTCACGCAACATGTCACACTTCTCTCCAATCACGACAACGGCAGAGACACAGCGTGACAGTTGCTGTATTTTAAAGACTACCATCTGCCACTCTGCTGATCTGCTACAGTACCCCATCAGTCACAAATAACCAACAAAGACGTTTTTATAGCTGATGACAAATGATCACACTTCCACTATATAATCTGATTTAGCCCACGATATCATCCAACCATGCCCTTCTTGCAGGCGGTGGTTGGTAGCGAGATTCGAAGCCCGGTAAATCTGGTCGCCATGTTGGACGAGTTAGTGGAAGATCTGGGACGAGCGACAAAGCGAGGGGGAGGGGGTAAGAGGAGAGGGGGGGGGGAATCGTCCCAGATCTTCCACGAACTTGTCCAATATAGCGACCAGATTTGCCAAATTTCGCGTTTGGAAATACAAACTACCGCCTGCAAGCAGGCTAATGCGACCATGATCACCAGCCACCCTCTTATTATATCTTCTCATTCAACCATCCTCTCTGTGCTGAAAAATGAAACTTAACGTTTATCCGCGCATACTTCCGGGTTTAGTACTTACTTCCCATTCTTGTTGCTGGACGTTCAGAGATAAGAAATGCAGCATTCTGGAGAACTGCGTTTTGGTGACACCACGAGTGTAGCCTTTACTCTAAAAAGCAAAACAAGAAAATAACAGCAAGAATTTACAATGATTCAGTCACAGTTGAAGTTTCTTCACCTCAAAGCAACGATAAAGACGTTTTGTACAAAAAAACATTCTGGTATGTTAGAAAGGACAAAAGACAATCACTTTGATCATCACCAACAGCATTAGCAACAAGACGCCACGTCTGGTTTTAAACCAGTTATTCCGAAATGATCATAGAAACCAAAGAGGCAAAAATTTAAAAGCTCTCATCTTTAAAAAACTTTTAAAAAAATAATAAAAAAGAGCACCGCTATTTTCTAGACTCATTCGCACGCGGTGTTCCATAAGATGTCTTAAATTTCCTTTTACGACCAAGTGTCGTAAAAATCGAGAAAAAAAGCAATAGTCGCACACTACACACGTATGATGAAAAAGATAACGGCGTTTTTCCTTTTATGTATTCACTAGACAGGGTTTTTACTTGGACACTTCACAAAATGCTCACACTGAAATAATGTCTGATTCCTGACCTAAAAGAGAAGGAAAATTATGCAATACGGTTGGACTACGATTTCCCACAAAATAAAAGAAAGCTTAAGCAAAAGCGTGTTTGACCGACGGATGGTAACCAGAAGTGGACATCTCGCATTCATGGGCAGTGGTTTTGTACAAATTTTCAAGTAAATCGTCTCTATGGCAGTAAAAACACTTAGTCATACAAATGTGGCGGCGTCAAGGCAAGACAAAAGAGAAAACGCTTCACGTCCGGCTGCCGTCTGTCTCTCAAAAACGCCGGAGCGTAAGTTCCTTAAAAACGAAACTAAACAGGCCTGAAGGCCACCTGGGTGATCTTACCCTGTCAAAGTCTTTGAAGTAAGGATAGACCATGAGCCTCCGTTTGCGCACTGTTTCAGCAAATTCCTTGAGTATTTGATTTACTCTGTGTTCCTCTTCAGCAGACAGAACATTGGGCGCCTGAAAAAGATTAACAGTCATGTTTGATTGACTTCTAGTTTGTCAATTCCTGAAAGATACGATATGATACAATACAACATACTGGGTTGCCACTCATTGGAATAGAAAAAAATTCCCTGGCACTTTTCACTGGCACTTTTCACTGACCATCCAAGGCAAATCCTTGGACAATAAAACCAGCAAGGAAGCCTTCCTTTGCGGGGATTTTTTGTACTGCCAAGGAATCTCTTTGCCAAACCAAATGACTTGCCAAAAGTAAAATTCACTGACTTTCATGGAGAATTTCATTTGAAATTCCCTGACTTGATATCCAAATCTCTGACTTTTCCCTGACCCTCAAAAAAATCTGTTTTTCCCTACTTTTTCCCTGACCGTGGCAACCCCAAACACTAACCTGTTAACTTATTATAACTTGTTGGGTCATGGGAGGGGTGGCTGCGCAGTTGCTCACCTACCCCTCCCCTAACCCATATCAACACGAACTTATTAACTTATCATAACTTGTTGGGTTATGGGAGGGGAGGCTGCACAGTTACGCAGATACTGACATTAATCCAAAACAAGAAACCAGCCATTTTTGTCTGACTTCTGGTTTGTCAATCCGAGAAACATGTCGCGCTTTTGACTGAAAATAAATCAGGAGCACGGGACAAATAAAATTCTTCAGCAGTCGGAAGATAAGGTTTTTGCTTAGAGAGTTAAAAGCTGAGAGGTTTGTTGTCAGCCGACTCCTCTGGAACAAAGGGATAAACAATAGTGATTTTTCTCTTACGTTTTCGAAAGCTTGTACAGAGCGTTTTCACTAACGTGACCAGCAGCCATATTGGTTTAGTGAAACAAAAGAAAGTTTTTGCATAAAAATAGAGTTCAATTCCCAGAGGGTTAGCCTGGTACACCAATATGGCCGCCATTCCTTTGTTTTGGTACACCAACATGGCCGCCGTGATGTCAACTGAAAACACTCTTTATAGCCCGTAGGTTTATTACGTCAATATTTTGATATGATTGGGAAGAGAAACAACTTTCAACAAAACAGGGAGAAATCCAAACGGCACTCCTACCCTCGCCAGAGCACCCGTTGGAGGTCTGTAAACATCTGCAGTTGGTTTTTTCTCTAGATCTGGCACGGTGAACGCTGGGAAATGAAAGCAAAGCAAAACAAAATAAAACCAATGACATTGAGTAAACCTAGGTACTGAAAACAAAGACACAACACGGTGTGTGGGAGATAACTCGGTGCTTGGGGCCAGTCACCAGGCGGCCCCTCAAACAAAATGTATTTCTAAGACAATTAAGATCTTCCAAACAAACATTAACCTTAACGAACCATTAAGTCCCCAGTGTTTGTCAACTTACCATTCTCCATAATATCACAGAACTCCTTGTATCGCACTCGCCCGGTCGGCTGACGGTAGACTTCAACAACTTTTTGTATCTCGTCACGGGACAAATGAGCTTGGGTCCCACAGCACAGACTCAAACCGCAGATAAACTAGAAGGCAAGCCAGAAACAGGTAAGACTTCACAGTGTTTGTGCGAGCTGCAAAAGCAACTCGTGACTGCTTATTGTGAAATGAAAGGTGGTTATAGGTTTTGGGTCTGCGGATCAACTGTCCGAGACCACTGTAAAGAACGCTGTACTTTCATCTGATACCGTTCGTTATATGCTGTAAAAGGTGGTTCTACCTTGTGAATCTGTGGATAGAATCCAAAGCGTTTCCTGAGGTGCTGAACAGGCTCCCGATTCGAAACAAAGAAGTCGGCGAGTGTGGCAAAGCGAACACCGAGAGCAAAACGCACGTTACAGATGGCGTCTTTCTCGTATTCAGATTCTTCGTTCCCTTCGAACAGCGGTCCGAAAACGAGCGAATCTGGAAGGATTTCATCCAAAAATCCGAAAATATCGGACTTCCGGTTGAATTGAGCGTGCTCACAGTCATGCTAGACCTCTATTTTAGTTCCTCTTATTTCTAAGAAATTAAAAAAAAAAAAAACACTCAGAATCGTAAACCAAACGTATGTTTCGACAGTCACTCGTTTTTTCAGGCGTGCACAGTAAAGAGCGAAAACTCGTGACTTGTCTGCTTCATAGACCAAACTGATTAACTGACCAACTGACCAACTCTTTTCAGATAAACTACGCCATATCACTTGCCTGGTTCTCTGTGATTTCTCCGCTTCTCAGCTTGTCATGGTCTTTAAAGAATTCTGTGGTTCGTATTCCGTTCTTGTGAATAGCTTCCCTTATTTTCTCAAATATATCTTGCAAGGCCGGGGTTCCAGGGCGCTGAAACATGCGAGAGCTCTCAGAAAGAGGAAATTAAGTCGTAACCAGATTTACTCCTTAAAAACAGCGTTGGAGAGCGTAGACTTACCCCGTTCTCCTAATACAATTCTTTAAGTATAGTGATAAACTCCCTATATCCAGTCTATGATCTTATGAGGTCTATTACAAGAGGCCACCAAGGCCTACTTTGGGAAGTTAGGTCGTCGTAACTTTGGGTGACTTAAGGTGACTTCAGTAAAATTTGACAATAAAAATTATTGCGACTTTGTGCAATTTAACGCGATTTAAGGCGACCTGAGGTCCCAGAGTAGGCCTCCAACAGCTCAGTACAACGATGCTTTTGGAGAGTGTGGTAAGGAGTGACTTCTATCGGCAGCGGGTTTTTGTCTTAACTAAGTGAAGTACGATTCGCGTGAGTGTAGTTCTGAGAAGAACTGTTTTGACAACCTAATCGGAAGTCCTCATAGAGTCAAGTGAAGCCTAACAAGCCCAATATGATGAGTCGACACTGATTACTGTAAGCGATTACGGTTATGGTAAGTTTTCGCAGCTGTTTTCTTTGATAATTTTCGCTGATTTATTACTCTCATGACTCGTATTAAAGAGACCTAGGGAACTCTTTCAAGAGAAATAGTAATTTTTCTGCCAGATCTAGAGTACAAGCCCCCTCCCCCCAGAAAAACTGCGGTTTGATCTATGTCTAATAAAACGAGGACATCTTCACTTCTAGTCCGCATTTCCTGAGATGTTGTTTGCATCATTCGGATTTCATTATTCACGAAATAATTATTTCCTCTTACCCGTCCAGAATCATCGAGAAAGCCCTGTTGTGGAATGTATTTCGTGAAGTCCTCTTGATCGGCTAGGTCTTCAAATTGAAAGACGAAAAATTAAGTACAAAAAGAAACATGAATGCAGTTGCAAGAATAATCCATGAGTTGTGTGTTGAGTGACCTGGCTTTTGAGTAGAAGCGAGGCTGGAGGTGACCTTGTTTTGATATAAACTTCTCTGTAAGGTTGTTTAAAAAGCTTTAAAACAAGGTCTTCCCTAGCCTCGAGTCCATTCATAGGCCAGGCCACTCAAACATGCAATTATAAATTGGGCGATTAAAGACCGTCTTAACCCCAACATGCACTCAACGTAACCGGAAACAATCCTTTGCACTCTTGCATGTATAAGCATCGGGATTACCATCACATTTACCCGTGTCCTTTAAGCGAGGCCGTGAAATTCGGGTTATTCCACTCTTGGCCTCTGTGATCGTCTAAAAGCACATTAAAGTAATTTTCACCTTTTTGTTTCCTTTCGATATCTTCATGGAAGCTCAAGTAATTACACAGCCCCGGCCGCGTCGGATCGCGGTATTTCTTAGCCAGTAGAACAGTCTCCTCTGTTTTTACATCAGGCGAGCCGGGAAAACTTCTGTAAAACTACAACAAACATGCCAGGTTTAAAGTCATTTCAATCAATTTGTTGTGCAAGTTTACACGATTTGGGGTCGCAAAACGTTTGAAAAGGTCTGTTTTAAATTTGTTTTAGCGAATCAATGGATCTTCTGTATATGTTTGAAAGATCTGGACTCGCATAACGTTGCAAAAACTTTTTATTGTTCGATAATGATCACATCAGTTTTCCGAATAACTGGTCTGTACGAATTTAGGTCACATTACGTTGCGACAGACTTTTTCATTCGTGTGGGGCTTGCCGACCGTTAACACCCAAAAGGAAAGCTGAGATTTTCGAAACACAACCTGAAACAGAAGTTTGTAAAAATAAAATTAGTTGAAGACAGCCATAAAGCAACGAAGGAGGGTCTTGAAAACGAAGACGTAACAGTATCGATCGGATTCCCTATATAGGGATTCAGAAACGTTTTTGATCAGAATTCACAATCGAAACACAATAGAGTAGATCGCAAAACAGTTGTTTTTGTAAATATGTTTTCAATGGTTCGCCAAAAGAAAGCAACTTGGTGGTAGAACCCAACGACCAAGTTGCTCTCTTTGGTGAAGTGACCGAAGTCAGCAACTTCGCCAAAGAAAAAATTTGGCGAAGTTGCTCAAGTGATCGAACGAAGAAATAAAAGGTGGAACCAAGGTGGCTTTTAAAACACATTCCATGGGTGTGCGAGGTCACGACTCTCTCTGTGAGTCCTACATAGCAAGGAAACGTTTGTCCTTTTTGGACTCATAAAAACATACTATGAGGGGGGCATTAATATTTTTTAATACCTGGCTCTCTGTTACGACGCCAATGTGATGCTTGTCAAAGTCAGCATAGCAAGTTTTGATGTTGATTCCGTGGTATTTGTAGAACTCAGCCAATCGCATCAACAGATTTTCACACTTTGATAAAGACGCTGGGCTTAGAGGGCGACGATCCACGGTGCTGCTGCTGGGAAATATTTTACGGTTTTAGATACAATCTCAAATAAGGTTTAAATGCTACTGCAATATAACAATAATAATATTGTTTCTGAAGGTGTAAATCTTGACTTCGGATCTAAAGTTGTTGCCCAGGAATTTTCTCGCAAGTTGTTTCTCAGCGTTTTATGAAAGATTAAGGAAAGCCCCCACTGTGCCCACGGAAATAAATTTCTTTGCGAAAATGTTTGGAAACGACGTTACAACCTACATGTAGTACCTGGCCAAAAGTAAAATTCCCTGACTTTTCACTGACGTATAAGTAGAATTTAGGAATTCCTTGACTTGACACACAATTCCCTGACCTTGAAAAAAATCTCATTTTCTCTGACTTTTCCCCTACCGTGGCAACCCTGTATGAGGTGAACATTCGCATTTTACAACTTTTTAATGCGAATGAGTAGGTGAAGGCAAGCTCCAAACTTTAATTAGAAATTGTGATAAAACTCCATTCAAATCGGTGGAAACGAAAGAATACAGTTTGTAAGTTTCTGTAGATAATCTATAGAAATGCTACTGATGAAATAATGGATTTATATAATCGTTTATGATGTCATAACGTATATATCGATGGAAATTTCAATAAATCGGTACATCCAAGTTTGACAAAAAAAGTCAATATTACAATTAAGTATTGTCTAAGTGCACAAAAGAGTCCGGACACCTGCTTCGTTTTCACGGCACACCTGCCAAATAAGGTTGTGAATCAAGAATCTTGAAAACTATGCAGAGTTTTGGGGAACAAACTGGGTCCATATGATTTAATGAGAAAGCTTTGATTTAATTTGGTCAGCTGACTATTACAAAGGTTTTTGTTACCCACTTGAATGTGTAGCTTAATTCTCTAAAGGAATTCAAAACTGATTGATAAGAACACCTGTAAACCAGGAAACCTTCTCTAGGATTTGTCTCCGAGTCACAGCTTAGAAAAAAAATGCTGCCAAAAAAGTGTGATGGACAAAGAAATTTAGAGACGTCTTTCTGGCAATTGGAACATGTTGCTCCAGAAAAATTTTGACACCTTGAAGGTCATAATGAGGGAAAGAAGGAATTTGCTTATAAAAAATATTAAGGAAAAATGAATTCACCTTGCAGCAGGACCTATTCTTTGTGTGGCTGGATCTTGATTTAGAAGGTCAGGATTAAACACTGCAAGATGATAACACAATTTTTATACCATAGTTTTTTGGTAGTTAAGATGCACTTGGCTATAAGATGCAACCCCAACTCAGCAATTCAACTTTGTCATTTTTTGTCAATAAAAATTTCCCTGAAACACTTGAATGAGTGTGAGCCAACTGGGGGGGTTCCGGACCCCCCACCCCCACCCCCTGTGCAGTCCCTGTTAATACTCATACTCATACTCATTTTTCTTGGAATTCTGTCCAAGGGGGAAAGGTGCAATGAGGTTATCCCTATGTGAAGCACCAACCCAAGGTCAGCACTAAGGGTTGGTCACAGGCAGGGTTCGTTACGTCCTTAGTGGTTCTTTAACGTCCCTCAGAATTAATTGTGGAGAATTGTGAGACGGGACCTCCAGTTTATTGTCCTTATCCGAGAAGACTAGAAAGTCTAACTATTTGCAGATGTCATTGCAAAGGAAGCACTTTCTCCTCAGTTATTTAAAGACCCTGAGTGTTGGTCCGACCGGGGCTTTGAACCCACGACCTCCCGCACTGTAGTCCAGCGCTCTACCAACTGAGCCAACCGTTCAGCGGTTTTAATGAGATCACGCACCATACATTTTATTCACAGGTTAGCGATAGAGTCATTCCCTCTTTGAACAACTGGGGTCAGGCTATTAAGTGCACAATTACTACAGGAAATTAAGGGACCCAAAACACAATATTACACTGAAAATTGTTGCAGAAGTACATGTACCTGCCCCGATAAC
>OX419337.1:3390981-3408481 GCA_948470475.1 Galaxea fascicularis | reverse complement strand
TTTAATGGACTCTTTTAACTCGGTTTGCGACCGTTTTCTGAAGAACTTGACTAGGCATGCCGATGGTAAGACGCCTGTAAAGATGGCAGACCAGTTTGGAAGAGTTACCCTTGACATCATTGGCAAGGTGTGTTGAAAAGGGGGGTGGTTTTTGGTAGCCAGGTATCTTTTACAGGTCACATTCCACAGGTACAGGTCACTGTTTTGTCGATTGGTAACTAAGCCAAACAGTTTCGTCACGATTTAAAAAGAAATTTTAGATAGAGATTTAAGGGCTAGGAGACAATTTTGGGCTTGTTTATTTATCTGTAGCACGGTGACCTGTACTTTGACCTGTGGAATGTGACCTGCAAAAGAAGCCTGCCGGGTTTTGGTCGGTCCATTTCCAGTCATTTTAATAGTGTAAAAGGTGCCCTTCAGGAAGATGGTCATAGTGTTTAGTGTGGGGCAGGATTTGGTGTACAATATGAATCAGATCAGCAGTGTCCCACAATTTCATGCATGCACCTTCCATATGTACAAAACTTGAAGGAGACATACCAGGTTAAAAGAACTTTATTGCAGGAAAAGTCATCCATAATACATTTTTGGCCATGGGCAAGTATATGGAAAATTTAGGCTAGATTGCAATCTATTTCCACCCTTGCCGTCCATAACAGAAGACGACAGCATTTAGTCTTGGTGCATGAGTAACACAGTCTTGAGTAAATAAACTTTCTTCATTATTTTTGGGTTTTCTCTGATTTGAATTCATCTTTGAGCCTTTCCAGCAGACCAAAATAGCATGACAGAGCTCCTTTAAATGATAGCAGAGTGTTTTACTTCCTGTCCTATGATGTGTTAAAATTTTTATTTAAAATATAATTTATTAGTTATTATTCCTTTTTCAGGTTGGCTTCAACATAAATCTTGACAACACAGGAGACCCAGACACAACCTTTCCAAGTGCTATCTACAAAGCCCTTGAAGGAATGGATGCTTTTTTCCACTTAACTCCATTTTGGCCATTTCAGATTTCCATGTTTCCCTTTCAAACCTCGGTCATTGAGGCCGTAAAATACATCCGTAGCTTTGCGAAGCAAGTCATTGAGGAGCGACTTCTTGCCATGCAAAATGGAGAAGAAAGTCCTATGGATATTCTGGATCACATCCTCAGAGAAGCAAGAGAAAATCCTGAAATTAGCATGGAAGATTTGGTGGATAATTTTGTGACATTTTTTATTGCAGGTATGCAAACTTATTTTGGGAATGTCTTGTGAGCAAATGCATTGGTAGGTTGCAAATAGCAACCAGAAATTGACTGTTTGCATTGTAAGTTGCATGCAACAACAACTAATGCATGTTGGTAGTGCTGTGCATGTGGAAATTATTAAAGAGGAAATGTTAACAATGATATTGATGCAGATTTTAGGGCTGTTACATTCCTTGAATCTATACTCACCTGGAAGCCACCAGATACCAGGGTCTTGACAGTCAACAGAGAAGCAAAAAATAAGTTACACTGCAAGCAGTCCCTCCAGATGGTCATGCAAGAGCAAACTGAATTCTCTTCTCCGATCATTAGTGAACTCTCCCCATTCCTGCCAGACCAATATTTTGACTGACTGAAAAGGGATTGTATGTAGTCTTAAAATATAAGGCCAACAGAGGGAACCTGTAACCTCTGTTGGAAGTGATGCTTAAATTCTTGTAGAAGGAACCTCAAAATCTTTGACTAAATGTTTTCCTTACAATTAATTTGTTTGGAGTTTGGATGATGTTTTACACAAAGGCCAGGTGAAGAGGTTGCCAAATGTGAAGTTTATTGTTCTGTGTGCATAATTTTACATGTAAAGGTTGTTTATCTGTTTTATTAACAGGACAGGAAACTACATCAAACCAGTTGTCTTTTACTCTGTTTGAAATTCTTAAACATCCACATGTTGAAAAAAGGTTTGTTCTTTACAATCTCATTTTGTATTTTTGAAGCCTTTACATAAAGAGAAAATTGACCATTATAAATAAACACTGAACTAAATTAAAGTGCACATAACTCTAATTTTTTTTTCACAAAAATATATCTTTGCACTTGTTTGAGACACACTGACATTTTAAAATCAAATCTTGACTATTTAAACGCTATAAAAGTTATGAGTCATCTGTACCATGACCGAACTAGTAAGTGGCATGGGTCTATTCCTTACATGACGTCACAAACTGTTTTACATGCATTGTAATAAAGATGTAATGCAATGCAAATCAGTTTGTGACGTCAATTAAGCAATAGACCCATGCCCCTTTCAAATCGGTCATTGGACAGATGATGGCTAGATTTCATAACTTTTACAGCCTATAAAAAGTCAGTATTTGGTTGAAATAGGCGCAAAATGACACAATATGTTTCGGACAGGTGCAAAGATTTATTTAAGCGAAAAAGAATAATTATTTTGGGGTTAGGTGCACTTTAAAGGGCCGAGGTAAATTCCACGTAAGCTGGAGAACCGAGTTTTATGATCTTAACTGAAAAACAAATAATGACAAATGACAAAGGAAAGTTGCTCAAGCAGGTAATAAATTTGATTGCTTTTCCTTAATTGCATTTCATGACAGGATCCTTCAGGAGATTGAGGAAGTCCTTGGTTGCCGTGAAACTTTGGATTATGAAGACCTAGGCAAACTTCAGTACCTTGGCCAGACACTGAAGGAGAGCTTGCGACTTCACCCTCCAATAGGAGGTACACAACGTGTTGTTCAAAGTGAAGACACCTTTGGCAGCTACAAGATTCCAGGAAAGACTACTGTGGTTGTAAGTTCTTTTACAATCCACAATTCTCCTGAAGTGTGGGAAAATCCAACCAAGTTTGATCCAGACCGATTTTGTCCTTCTCGTACCAGGGCCATTTCACAGTTGGAGTATTTTCCATTTTCCATAGGCCCTAGGAATTGCATAGGAAGGACACTAGCTCAGTTTGAGGCTAAAGTACTGATGGCCAGAGTTCTTCAAGAGTTCAAATTTGAGATTCTCCCTGGACAAACTTCTCAACCTGATGAACGTGTCACAATAAGGCCGCGAGATGGTGTTATTTGCACTTTAACTCCGAGATAGTTTTTTTTAGATGTTCCTCTAAGCAACAGAGCTTTTACATAAGCCCAGGTCTTTCAGGAGGAGGCTTAACCCTTCAACCCCTAAGGCCCAGTTCAACCTTTTCATGTACTCAAATGTACCGAACCTAATTGATTCAATTAAGTACCGGTACATGAAGAGATCAACGTTTGAATCAATTAAGTTCCACATATCTAATTTAGGTCGGCCCAAGAATTAAGTTTGAGTGGTCTACATGGGGAGTGACTTCTGTTCAGACGTCAAACTTTTCATGTGCTGAACCAAAAGCATAAAATTAATTATATTAATGTATTTTTCAGTATAACAGTTCATTTTCATATTTTAAGTGGTGAAAATAGTCTTTCTTGACACCACAAATTGAGTTCAGTACATGAAAAGTTCAATGTTTGAATCAAACAGACGAACTTAACAGTTTAGGGATTTAAGTTTGGTACATAAAAAGTTCGATGTTTGAACTGGGCCTAAGAGACTGGCTAATGTTAAATTTCTCCTTATAGAACACTACCCGATCAATCATAAAGGTTGTGAGAAAAAGGGGATCAACAAGTAACAAAGGTCTTGATTGTTCAACAAATTCTCCTTATCATTACCATAGAAAATGTATGGAAAATAGTGAGGAGAATAGTTCAGTTCTTTATTTTTCTAATAAGTATGGTTTACAAGTTTGACGTGCCCACGCGTAGCTGATACTTATCTAGGTGGGTCATGTCTTAACTAAAGAGAGTTGAAACAGCTTATGAAACATTAAGCTAGAAATATTTTTTTAGCTGTTATTTGTAAAGCCGCAGCTACAAAAGCGATTTTTTGCTTGCGATGGTGATGCAATATTTTCTGGAAATTGTTGAGTTGCTGGTGTCCGGTGGTGGCTATACGAGTGACAAAGTCTGTGATTTTGTCGCGAAAAGTTCAACTCATCGAATTTCTCGCAATATTTTAACTGTTGCCATTGCGGCACTTGCACAAGGGTAGCTACACGCGTGATTTTCACTGCACGCTGGTGATGCAACAAAGTTAGAAAAAATTGCATCACCATCACAAGCAAAAAATTGCACGTGTAGCCTTGGCTTTACTCTGCCCTGTCAAGTATGTCTCTCAGTTATGCACCATTATGCAAATATGGTGCTTTCAGTTATGTTACTGCCAATGAAATCATGTAAATTCATTTGAAATACCCAGGCAGAAAGTGTTTTTAATTAATAGTAAATACTCGCCTTATTGTATGTAAATTTTATTTATTTATTTATTATTTTCTCTTGTGAGCACTTGAACAAGTACTGGTGTAATTCTAGTTACCTTGTTTAATACAAACATGGATGAATCCTCAAAACGTCTAAATTCTTGAACACAACATCAGAATATGTACAGAAAAGCTCAAAAGATTTTTCAATTATAATAATCATTGTATTGCCATTTCATTTGTCTTGATATTGACTACTAGAAAATAATAAAAAGATGGATTATCTTTGAAACATTCTTGAAAAACTACATAAAAAAATATCAGGAAATCAGAAAAGAATCTATCTGAAAATAAAAACCTAACAATTCTCTTTACCCTGACATAAACCAAATTATAAGAAAGATGCATTATCTTTGAAAACAACATCTAAAAAATAATATGTAAAATACCATCTTGAAAGCTTCACTTTTCAATTTCCATAAAATGTTTTAGCCCAACATCACCCTGTAAAATGTTTGTACTACCTTGAACATGACAATCAAACTCTTACATGTGGTCGTATCACATCTTGTTTTCACACTTTAATGTTTAAATTTTTAAACGTCATGAATAGATCTGTGCTTCAATTTTCAATCAGTGTGTGCAATTAAAACGGGCTATGCCAAGGACCACCTGGTCCAAAGCTTATTTTGATGAATAGATCTATGCTTAAATTTTCAATCAGTGTGTGCAAAACGGACAATGCCGAGGACCACCTGGTAATGGCCCCTGTCCCTTCGGTCATCCAAGTGAACCAGGCCTAGATACCTAAAATGACAATACCTACAAAGCTTAATATTATTTTGTAAAGTCAGGACTGGCTACAAGCCCCTGCCACACCTTGCCAGGAATTTAAAACAAATCAAAAAGGCACCAAAAATTCCTGGTCCATCAGTCTGTAACTTGAATTTGTAATCAACTCTGGAATGAACCAACAAGTATTTGTACCTGGCAGACTGCAAAATGCCAAAAAACAGCTCGATATCTTTGTTTTGGTGTTCTAGGGGCATTGTGGTGATAAACAATGGCACTTAATGGTGCTTGGTTTTAATTTGACCACCACCATGACATAGCCTCTTTAACCCTATAACTCCCAGACATGATTAGCATGTAACTTCTCATTATATCAATATATTATCCAGCAATCAGGTGATGAGAATTGACAAACTTATCAGCCAGAGGGTCTTACCTTGATATAACTCCAAATTCTCTCAACTAATGTTGAAGGAATTGTATAGCAGAGATTAATTTTTAATAATCAGGCCCCAGTTGTTCAAATATTGGATAGCGCTATCCCCTGGATAAATCACTATCCAGCCTTTGAACAACCGGGGCCAGATCTTGAGAGTTTAAGGGTTAAGTGCTGTGTTAAGTTTCAGAGTAGTCCTACAACTAGGTTCAATTGTCAACTGTGTAAGAAATCAGGTAAGCAGGGTATGCCATATCAAGCTTGTACAGAATGTAAACTGTGCAACCATTAGTCACCCCATTAACACTATCATAGCGAATAGCAGACCCTCTCTTTGGTGGTGGCATTTTAATGTTCCGGTCTGGAGGTAGAGATATGCTGTCACCTGTTAAAACATGAGCCAGGAAAAGTTGGTACTGTTGCCTTTGTGGGTTGAAGTGGACAAATCCCTGATGGCAATATGAAGCCTCTGAGGCAAAGTATGTTCCACGCCCCCACATGCCATCTGCAGAATGCCGCATGTCAAATCCATCTTCTCCTTTCCAAATTACATCAGGATTTGTGTGTCTTGTGCCATGGAATAACTCCTTCTCATTGATACATGTTGGCCCTGACAAGAGTCACAAAATTATCTTTCAACTGTTGCCCACCTTATTAATTCTGTACATACATAGGATTATCATTCAAGCTATTGTTATCACAATATAATTAGTTTTTTAAATGTAAATTTCGAATAATCTTTTGAGAAGAGTTTATAAAAGCCTTGCACATTTTGAGACTTCCCTCGTTAAAAAAATGCCAGCTTATGATAATTTTGTCTGCTTCAAATGATGTCCTGAGGAGGACTGTTCAAGGTGACACTGACTAACATTTTGACAATTAACCTGAGCAGAAAGTGAACATCAGAGTCAAGGGATTTGTGTAACGTCAGATAATGTGTCAGATGGTATAAATGCTCTGGTCATTGATGTTATTGGTCAAGTGTTGGCTGTGAAGACTAAAATTAATAGTGATTGGTGCATTTTCAATTTGTTCAGTGGTGTCTGTTCTAAGTTAGTGGTACACAGCCACCTAGTGAACTTTAAGGACTACCCAATAGACCTTTTTACCGTTACGGCAGCCATCTTGAATTCCGAGGAAATTATGGGATACCCAGGAGGCAGATGAGAAATAATTATAAAGAATACTGTGGCATGATAACTTTTAACAATAATTTTTTGCTAACCATAGAAACCACTGCCAAATACCGTGACAGAAAGATGTAACGCTTGTAACATTTGTTTTGGAATAATTATGAGAGACAAGCAGTAAAAATTTATCCTGAAAGCAGAATTTTCCAGCGATTGCCCCCTCGGTAGCCCATAATTTCTCAGTCAAAACAATAGAATTCAAGATGGCTGCCGTATCGGTAAAAAGGTCTATTCAAACTACACAAACATTACAAAATGTTATCTAGCCCTAATTGCCACCCAAAAACAAGCAATTCCATCTCTAATGAAGTATATGGAAATGACTTCCAATCACATTCAGAGTTTAGGTTCATTTCTGGACATACAAGTAAGTGTTCTTTCCTGCTTTTACTTAAAAACTTTATGTGCACCAGTTATCATTGTCATTGATGAAAGGGCTCAACAAACAGCTGGTTTCCAGATAAGCTTTTTAGGCAGTGTCAACAATTACAACAGGTCAAATACCTAATCAGGGTTCTCATTTAAAGTGCCAGCAGCCGGCTTAAAAACTGGCTACTTAGTATTCAGAGCCGCTTACTTTCATGAAATATTACGTCTCTAAGTTGTGAAGAGTAATAAAAACTCGAATAGTCAGCGGTCTACTTTCTGCATCTGGCCCTGGTTGTTCAAAGGCTGGATAGTGCAATCCACGGGATAAATGTCTATACAGCTGATAGTGCAATTAGCTTTCCCATTACTTATCCACTGGATAGTGATTTACCCAGTGGATAGCACTATCCAATGTTTGAACAACCGGGGTCAGGTTGTCTACTTGGTAAATTACTGAGAACCCTACCCAATACTCTCGCCACAAAATTATATAATTATTATATATTCTATTAATAACAGCTCTTTCCTCTTTGAGCCAAAAGATGAAACCCTGCAGATTGCAGGGGTTTCAATAGATCATTTTCACATGATGCCACGGTGGCCAAGTTGGTGCACAAGAACAAAGGAATGGTGGCCGTGTTGGTGCGCAAGGCTAACCCTCTAGGAATTGAACATTTTTATGCAGATATTTTCTTTTGTTTCACTGAACCAATATGGCCACTGGTCATGTGACTGAAAACTATCTGTATTTTTGAAGTAGATGACTGAACTAACCAAAGCAGGTGCCGCCCTGCTGTTGTTGTTTTTTTTTAATTGTGGGTGAAAATCTACACAAAGTAGGTGGCAGTGGAGGTAAATTTAAAATTCAAACAAAGTAGCACACAGTTTTCACCGGTTGCCAGCTTCTAATAACACCCCTGAGAGTGCCCACTTCAATTCCCTATCCTGTGGTACTGTTTGCATAACATAACTTCCATGAGTTTTTGCTTAGGGGAGCAGGGTTGGTGCAGTGGTGACAGTGCTCACCTTCCACCAATGTGTCCCATGTTCGATTCCCGGACTCGGCGTCATAAGTGGGCTGAGTTTATTGGTTCTCTACTCTGCTCCGAAAGGTTTTCCCCTCTCCTCAAAAACCAACATTTGATTTAATTTAGAGTTTATTTGATTTACAGTCTCCCCAATTAGTAGAGCACTCGTGTTCAGCTAGAACGATTTGAGACTTAAATAAAGTTGCTATTATTGTTATTTAAGTGCCACATTGATGTGTAAGTTATTGAGATGTCATTCTTTGTCACAGGTTTGGCTATGGAGCTGACAAGACCGAATCTAACTTGATCCCAAGGATGCATACCTCTCACTAACCGAGTTTGAGGTCCGTACTGTAAGTTATGGACCAAGTTTTTTCCCCTTCACTTATGGCCCAAGCACAAAGTGCGCAGGCCATAAATCAACAAGAAAAAACGGGGATCTGTAACTTACAGTACGGACCAAGAAAGGGAGGTTAGTTAGATATTTATTATATCTTTGAGGTTAATCAGGCGCGCCAAAAAGGAAACTTTCAAATTTAGCGGGTCGTACAGTAGAGTACAGCCAGCAAAATTGACCAATCACAGCATGCATACTAACTGAGAGATATAATAAAATGAGATAGAGTGTGACCATAATGTGCTACCAGTTTCATTGTTGCAGCTTCTGTTTAACACATTGCTCATTTTTCCAGGGTTGTCATTAGAAGCTAGGACCCAGGTACCTGTGTTCTCTGAATTGCCATTAGGTATTGAAGAGGGCAATCTAAAGAAATCTTAAGGGCACTCGCCTATTTACAATCCTACACATTCCTATTTCTTTTTAAGTTATGCAATTCCTGGTGTGAAATAAGGTCATGAAAGAGATGCCTGCTCCCAACATCAGAGGTTTCATTGCTCAGTTGGTTAGAGCACCACACCAGTATTGTGAGGTCACGGGTTCAAACCTTGTTGAAGTCCTGAATTTTCTTCAGGCTTCTTTACGCAATTGCATAAATTGCATTCACAACTGGGAGAATCTCACTTTATTTCATATACGTGCCCTTCTCACTGGCTACACACAATGTGGGAACTAACCATTTTTATCCTTGATCAAGTGCCGCTGTGTTGCGTATTTCCTGTACAGCCACTTATTTTGAACACGCTGTATGTCAGTGACTTGTGCAGCCCGCAAACTTCTTTTTATACTTCGCTGGATGTGATCCCACTCAGCAGATCCTGGGCGCACATTTATCAGCTCCACATTACTTGCCTGTTCTTGCCAATCCAATGGAGTACAGAGCACTTCTTTCGGTACCAAGTTTTTTCTGCTAAAAGAAAAGAAGACTAACCTCCAAACTTCACCATATCCATACCTTCCCCACTGAGAGGGTCATCAGAAATTCTAAGGGGGGGAGGGGTGGCAAAAGCAAAAGTTTTTAAAGAAAAGTATGGAGCTACATTGGAATTTCTGGAGGGGTGGCAAGCTGCCAACTGACAAACCCTCTGTGGCAGAGGGGGATACAGATATTTTCTGGAACCAGTCACATTGCTTAAACCTACACCTCCAGGTCAGAGAGTTTGATATAGGGGCCCATCATCTGCCCTATCAAAGGTAATTAACAGATAAATATACCTTATTAACCAAGTCTGAGGGCCGTACTGGGAGAATGACAGTACGGACCGAGTGCAGCGAGGTCCGTACAAAAAAGACCGAGGGCTGATATTCTCACAGTATGGTCCCGAGCAAGCTTGGTTAATAAGAGATTTATTACATGACTGAAGACAATGCGGTAACAACGCGGGATAATTTGGGACAATACCCGGTCCAATACTTATAGGGCCAATAACTAAAATCGACCAATAAGATTGCTCTATTGCCAGTCCGATGTTCTCTGACTGTCTAAGTCGTGTAATAAATAATGTAAATCACATGTCTATGAATGCTAGAACTGGCCAAGAAAGTACATGAAAGTGGTTCAATTACCTACATGTAAACATCCCCCCCCCTCCTCTAACCCTTGCTTCCCTAAGACTGTTGCTAATCTTACAATATTTTGGAAAGCATGGAAAGCATTTTGCATCTGGCTTATAGTGTATGATCTCCTCAACTTTGTAGCCAAAATACAAAATGCCTGCCTGTGCCATTTTCAAATCAAAATTTGAAAGAAGTTAGCAGATAATTCTTCTTGGAGGATATGTAAAATACAGTAAAAACCCGCATAAAAGAACCTATGTTTTTCAGTTTCAGACTGATGCCATTCTTATACATTGGGCACTTAGTGAAAAATCAGCCTCAAGCTGTTCTTAACACGTTCGTAGATTCCATCTGAAATTATTACACACTGTATTGCACAACTGACACTAAAAGAAAGTCAAATCAAGTCACTAATTACAAGGGAGTTACTGGCACAGATAAATAATTAGAACCAACACAGCAACGTAAAAATTACCTGGAGAAATATGCTGGTGCCCAGCTTTTCCTTACATATAAGAACAAGTTGAATTTATCAGACTGAATTGGTTCTTATCTATATGGTGCTCATTTTACCAAATTTAAGCCCAGAGGTTCTTAATCCACTTGTTCTTTATGTGGGTTTTTACTGTTTACCAGAACAGTGCTGGAAACAGCACTCTGTCATCGGACATTGTCTGAGCAAATTTTGAAAATGTCTGGCCAATTTCACATTATGATTGGACATGATGTCCAAACAAATTTAAATACAGTTTTCAAAATTCTGTATTCAATTGCATTATGGTACACAATGTAATTAATGTCTGGTCAAATTGGTAAAATGTCTGACCAAAAGGTAGATTTGAAAGGAAATGCCCTGTTAAGGAACAAAAATTATTTCCAGCACTGCCAAAAACTGCACAAAGGGATGCACTACTTTGATCCAACAGCATGAAAGAACCCTACCAATAATAATGGTCTAATTGAAGTAAATACAAAAAATTTGTTGCCCTTTACATGTAAACAGCAAAGTACAGTACCCTTACCTCATTTGTTTATTTTCCTCAGTGTCACCAGTAATGCGAACAATCGTGATTCTCAACCCCACTTCATTGGTCATTGTCATTGAAGCAAAATTGACAATGTTACTTTTTGTGGAACCTGGTAGCCTCATGTGGACAAGATCAGAATGTAGTGGGTCATGGCGGCTAAACTCTTTCTCCAAAGCATTGCATTCTGAATCAGTGAATGGAATCAACTTGTCTTCTTCTGATTGCCAGAACCAAGATGCAGATGGAATTATTTTGTTTTTCACTCTTTGAAGGTTTGGATTGGTTCCTAGCTCTTTACCAACAAGGGCCACTCGGTTATGTTGATCGGCATATTTTTCCAAAAGGGAACTGATGTAGTCTGGCTCAGCATCAGGAAATACCTTTCTTAAAATCTCTAAGTCATCAAGAGTGGCAACAACTGGCAAATGGTCATGGTTAGTTTCATTTCTGTGAATTGCATCATCTTTATTTCCTGATATATTCTCCTTTGATACTGACTGTGTGTTTGTGCACATCTCAGGTAAACCATCATCGTCTGCAACTGAGATTGCAGTAACTGTTGGACAGGATGCTGATGATGCTGCAATAGAGCATTCACTGGCAGCTGACAGACTGTTTGGTGAATGTGCCTTTTTTGATGCTGACTGGTTTGAAATATCATCGTTTGGTCCATCATCAATTTCTACAATTTGCAGCTTTTTAGGTTTGTTCATGGATGGGTGAAGAGCCCCACCCCTGTATCTTATACAGATACCAACATGTTTGCTGTGTGAGCGTGCTTCTGAGTTGGGCTGCCCAGTGCGGTAAAATGATCGCTTTGGAGGGCTTGCTACACTTTTCACAAAAGCTATCTCACTATCATCTGTGGATAATGGACTTGCTCCTCCAGTAAGTTGTGAATTTGGGTTTGAAGGTGCAGTTTTCTTGTTGGTATTCAAGTCATGCTTGAATTCTTTATGAGGTGACCCCTGTCTTCCAGTTGAAGTTGCTTCACTTGCACCACTGTTTGATGTTTCCTGCAGTTTACTTTCCATCTTGTTAATAAAATCTGATCTGAAATTATCACCTTCATTTCTGTTTATGTCAGTTCTTTTCAATTTCACAGGAGATATTGCTTCTCTCTCTCTCGCATTCTTGTTCTGCATATGTTCCTCATCACTATCTGCCTTTCGTTTCAAGCACAACCGTGATTGAGAATTTCCATTTTGTTCCTGTATTGAATTTTGCACCTGGTTTAAGCCTGGCGAGATGTCTGCTTCCAAAAGCATGTTGACTATTGCCGACAAGTAGTTAGGATCACCCCAAAACATCTCTAAGTAGTTCTTTAAGACGCTGACATCACAAGCTGGAAACATTTCAGACAATGAAGCAATGTCCTCTTGAAATTTTTCACTGCTCCACCTTGACATATCATGACTTGTCCCTGCATTGTTCATCTTGCCGTCACATCTAGGGAAAAAAACTTTTTCATTCGAAAACTACACTCAATCAATGTCACCTGTGACCAGTATTTTTGAAAATTATTTACATGTCCATTTTGTACATCCTGTCAAAATTTTCATAGTTCATAGATAGCATAAAGCATACATGTAAAATAATCGGAGCAACTTCAGAATACCCGGCCACTTCTGACCACTATTGTCTTCTTGTAGCGGCATCGTTTGAAGAACGAGACAGATAACAATAGACACTATTCACATGCAAATAAGTGGCCGGGTATTCTGAAGTTTAGCTAAATAATCATTTGCATCTCCTTTGTGTATTGACTGTTTTTTAATTTATGCATGTTTTTCAGGAAGTTTGCCAGAGAAATTGTAAATAACAATTCCATTCAAATGCTGAACATTACAAAAAGGAATTTGAACCTACTACAGACCATTACGCTTGTCCTGGGGGTGTTGGGGTGGAAAGGGATTTGATAAGTACATTAGTTAACAAATTATGCACAACACATAATGTCAAAATATCAGGGCCTCCACAATCAATGGAAATCGATGATCGGAAAATCAATCGACCAATAAACAACTTCAAAGACCGTGACTTCCGGCGAATTCCCCGCCCTGGAGTGTATCATTCCCCCGCTAAGGCCCGAATGGAGGCCGGGGGAATTCCGGGGGTTTCAAATGACTGGATCATAGGCTCGTGTGGTTAGATTCTCTGCCCCGAGAGGTTTTTCCCCCTCCTCAAACCCAACATTTCGAAATTGAATTCGATCTCTATATACGCACGGTCGCCTTTCGAACGAGTTTCTTTTTAGCTCATTGGTGTACCGTGGGAAAACAAAATTGACATAATGTATTTACAATAAAAGACCGAGGGCACGGTCAAAATACAGGCTGAAATTATTAGTGCGACACTGAAGCGCACATTTTCTATCACGAGAAAGAAGCAAGCTTACCAGATCTGTGCGGAGCGTTCAGGGTATCTGTAGACCTGAGTAAACGCCTGTTTCATCACAATCTTTCTGACTCTGAAACTGCAACCGTTTAGAGGGGAGAAGTAAAGCACCTTGTCAGTTTCAAATCGATTTCAGCGCAGATAATGCGAGGAGGCGCGAAAAGTTACTTACGCACTTTTTTATTGGTCAGAGTCGGACCAATCAGAATCACGGTCTACAGTAGAAACAGCTATAAATCTGCACTGTTTGCAGTAGTCCTGAACATCTATCCATACTGTCTAAAGTAGGAACAGCTATTAACATTATGTACAGTATGAAAAGCTATCCATACTGTAGCATGTCTACAGTAAGAACAGCTATCTACACTGCTGTTCCTACTGTACATGGGTAGATAGATAGCTGTTACCACTGACTGTAGACAGTGTAGATAGCTGCTCCTACTGTAGACAGTGTAGATAGCTGTTCTTACTGTAGACAGTGTAGATAGCCTTTCCTACAGTGTAGATAACTGTTCCTACTGTAGACAGTGTGGATATAATATTTATACCTGCTCAATTCATATGAGGAAGATTCATTGCCGTATATATGAAGAAATGTACAAAGGGACTATATGCATTCTAGCATGAAGTATATACCCCCAGGAATCAAAGATGGCCGTATCGTTGCTATAAACAAGTACTTACGAAGATGGTGAAGCACAAAGTAACAGTCAAATTTGGCCCTTATATGTCATGTGGAATAGTGGAGCATCGAACTGCTCGACTGGAAGGTCTTCAAGGTATTTTTTAAATTTCTATGAGATATGGTAAGTTAAGCTTGCAGCCTGGAGACATACCTTTCATGCCACTGATCCATGACTCCAGTAAAATGCACAGTGTGTTTAAGACATGGAGGTGCAACGATGTATTTAGCAAAAAATGTACTTTGGTGTTTAAGCTGCAGTTTAATAGTAAAATACCGTATTTATTCGTCTATAAGCCAAGCTATTTTTTCATAAAACGTTACCAAAATCTCGAAAATTTGAGTTGGAGAAGTGTCCTCAGCTTAAAGCTGAGTTGGGAATATAGATGAATAAATGCAGTAATTATTGTCTTTGACAGCACTTCTTAGAAGTGAGGGTCACACGGTAGAGTTTATGAGAACTCCTGATCGAGATGATGTTGAGTTGGTAGTCCATGGAGAAACAATTTATTGCTGCAAAATACAAGACCTGCAATATGGTAAGCTTCTACTAAGCTGAGTCTCTGGTGGGCTTTGGCATAGGTTGTAAAGGGCATTGAAGAAACATGAGCTTTAAATATGCCATAATCCAGGGAAATTAATATGGAAATTTTTATCAGTGTGCTAAAGGGCAAAATACAAGTGGTTTGAGAACAGATTGTAGGCTAGCTATCCGAGAAAAGTGCCGGAAGATATTGAATCTCATGTTTTGGTAACAAAAACTCAACACCTTGCAAGATTATGTGTAACTTGTGTCAAGCTCAAATGCCATGTTTAAATTGGTAATGGCATGTTTACCTTGATCATATATTGATCATATTTATCTATCTATCTATCTATCTATCTATCTAGTATCTATCTATCTATCTATCTATCTACCGGTATCTATCTATCTATCTAGTATCTATCTATCTATCTACCTATTCTTACTGATAGTTTTTAAGATTTATATTGAATTTAATGCTTTCTGGTTTTGTAACTAGGGGGTGATGGAAAACTCGATCCTATATGCAAAGAAGCACTGGATGCTGTCAATAAGGCCTACTGATACCTCTAGCTCATAGATTTGCATTTCAGTTGTGTACTTCTTTTGGCCAGGGACGAAATGGTCTGAGAGAAATTTCCCCAATTATTTCTTGGTGTCTGTCAAATGTGTGCCATTGTGTTGCCTATTCAGTCTCAATTGTTCTTGTAACACTAAGAAACACTCAGGTTACTTCTAACTGTTCATCTTGCCACAATTGCCACATCCTCTCTTATGCATGTATATAAAATGCACTGGATTCAGGAAGCAGCAGTTTCATTAACCCTTTAACCCCTGAGGGGTCTCCCTTTGACGAGTAAAATCGTCTGGTGTAAGACAGAGTAAAATTTATAAAGTCACTCTTAAGGAGGAAACGGTTAAGGGCCAGGTACTGGGTAAATTGGCCGGCTGTAAACATACTAGTTTTGTTAGCCTGCCATGAATACATCAAGGTAATTTTTTTGTGATGAATAGTTTAATCAAAACATATTTGCCAGCCTGTGAAAATATATTGCCTTTCTGCTTTAAACCTTAGTGAAACCGTTGAAGAAGGAAAGTTAAAAATCCTTTTGCAGTTAAAAGCTACTTTGAAGAGGTGTAAAAAGCTCTACCTCATAGCATGCACCTTGATCTTATCCTTATAACCTTCGTCAACAATAGGTCGGTATACAAGTGCATACTCTTTTAGATGCCACAATGTTGCCAAGAATTTGAACCAAGTTGTCACGTTGTAGTTGAACAGTGTGTCAGAATGGGTTTTTGACACAGAGTTACTGTACTTTCAAATTGATATTTCGTGGAATTATTTCTAAAACAGCAAGAGATTTCAAAGCAGTTACATGTATGACTATGAAACTTCATCCAAACATAATTTGTGCTATTTATAAATTTCTAATTTTATTGCTTTTGTACAGTTAAGAAAATGCTTTTGTAAATAAAAGGATGATCTTATTGTGTGATTATTTTTGCTTAACTAACAAAAGGCTACAACTAACCTATGCTTAGAGTCTAGTTGAAGTCAGAGATACTTAAATATTCTGACTAAACATTTCTGTTGTCAGAGGAGGCCTTGGATCGGCACTACAAACAATTCATGAAACCAACACTCAATTATTTATACTTATGTGAGACTGGAAGAATTTTGAACCAAGTATACCCTTTACTTAGTTCTCACATCCTGTTTCCAGTTCTCCTCATAGCTCACGATCACTTGAATAGAGGGTTATTCAAGCAATAGACAAATTTCTATGGTTTACAGGCTGATAAACCACGCAAGATGTTGGAGGAACATGAGAAGAATTCGTAATCACGAGCCGCAGGCGAGTATTTCTGAATTCTTCGAGTGTTCCTCCAACATCTCAAGTGGTTTATCGTGCCCCTAAACCATAGAAAATTGTGGTCTATTCAGGGGTTTCAATAAGATTTGTAATAGCCGTCTGAGCTTGCTAAAGTAAGCGGCGACCTGATTAATTTTTTTAATCATTTTAGTGAAATCTAGACAAAGTAGGCGGCGGTGAGAGGTAAATTCGGACAAACTAGGCGGCGATTTTTGCCAGTTGCCGGCTTCTAATAAAACCCCTGTCTATTGCTTCTATATCATAATTCAGAAAACGTACGAAATTTCCATGAGTTTACTGACACAATAAACCATAGCTGATTGACCAATCAGAGCACGCGCATTGATTTGGTTGTTATATAAATATATCTAATCCTAAAGGTCGAGAGTTCCAACCTCGTACAAGTAATAGATTTTTACTTTGAAACTCAGATGGCCAGGGCCCAAAACCATCTACCCTTACGTCTCAGCACAATACTTTTCACACACCGAAATCCGTTGGGTTTTAACCATGCACCATACATTTTTTCCACAAACTAAAGAAATCAATCAACTCAGTTTGGTTTACCCACCATACGTTTCTCCACTAACCACAGAAATGAAACGTATCTGCTAGAGTTTAACCACTGTACTTTTTTTCCACTAACCACAGTAATCACTGCAATCTGTTTGATTTTAACCACCCCATTTTTTCCCACTAACCACCAAAATCATCGAAATCTGTTTGATTTTAGCCGCAAGGTTTTTTCCCCTAACCACCTAAATCACAAAAAAATTGTTTGGTTTTAACCACCATACTTTTTTCCAATAACCATCAAAATCAAGAAAATCTGTCCCGTGTTATCCACCGAAATAACCATCGAAATAAAAAATAATAACCAACGTAATCGTATCTATAACACAATTCTCGATTCTGATTGGTTCTGCGCGCGCCTATTTGTCACG
>OX419337.1:3350981-3388481 GCA_948470475.1 Galaxea fascicularis | reverse complement strand
AATTACTATTACGAATTGTACTTCACTCAGTCGAATTACTATTACAAATCAATGAAATCTGTTTGGTTTTAACCTTTATACTTTTTTCCAGTGACCATCGAAATCAATGGAATCTCTTTGCTTTTAACCACCATACCTTTTTCAACAACCATCGAAATCTGTTTGGTTTTAACCACCATACTTTTTTTTCAATAATCATCGAAATAAAAGAAAATCGGTTTTGTTTTAACCACCATACGTCTTTGCAATAACCATCAAAATCAGTGAAAACTTGTTGGTTTTATCCACCATACTTTTTTCTGAATAATCATTGAAATTAATAAAATCTCTTTGCTTTTAACAACCATACTTTATTTGGAAATCGAAATCACTGAAATCTGTTTGATTTCACCACCATGGTTTTTTTCAAATAACCATCGAAATTATAGAAATCTGTTCTCTTTGAACCACCACACTTTTTTTTCCATTAACCATCAAAATCAATGAAATCTGTTTGGTTTTAACCACCACACTTTTTTTCCAAAAACCACCGAAATAATTACAATACAAACTACAATACATTCAATACATTTATTGACATTCGCTAAAGAGTCATGAGAATAAATACGAAGTATTAACAAACAAAGGGTTGCTACCAAATTAATCTACGTGTCACAAACTACGCCTGCATCCTCGTGATGACCACAGCCAACGTTTCCCCAACCAGAATGAGGGCAGGCCTGCAGCGATGCCTCTGTTCCTTGGCAATTGAGACCATTGTCCAACCAGATAGGATCAGATCCGTGACCGTAAGCTGCACCATGACGGGCAACTGATGCATTTTGAAACCCAAGCTGACGACAGACCACGTGGGCATCATGGATATCCCACTCATCATCACACACTGTGCCCCAGATTCCTTTGTAGAAAACCTCAACGCGGCCGTAGTTAGCTCCTCCGTTTGCTAAGCGGACAGACAGACACTCAACACTGGCGTCTCTGCTGTGAGTACAGCCGTTGCCTCCCCATCCACCGTGCCTGCAGTCGTAGATGGATGACTCGCTTCCGGTGCAGCCCACATCAGCCATCCAGATGGGACCGGAACCCTGACCATGATAAGCACCACTAAATGTTCGAGAAGCTCGCGGGAAGCCAAGCTGCCTACACACCACGTTAGCATCGTTCATATCCCAGGAATCATCGCAAATTGTGCCCCACTGATTATCATAGAAAATCTCCACTCTGCCAGTTGATAGCGAATTCCCACTCAAACGGATAGAGCCTGTCGTGGTAGCTAAGGGTGGGTGGAGACATGAAATATATAGGGGGAAACATGACAAAATAATGACGCTTAAAACTGATTATTGTTTCTTGCGCATGATATACGTGCATCTTGAGAATGACCTAAATTTTCCAGTGGCCCTTTCACTTTAACAAAACTAAAACTTTGATTGTAGCTATCAAGAAATAAGAGGAGGAAGCTGAATTAAGAGGAAAAAAAAAATACAATTAGTCCATGGCCTTCCGCAAGATATCAATTAGTTTATGAAGGCAAGATGATTCTGTCGAAACATTTTGAATTTTTTGTGCTTTAACATGGTCAGTGTTAGGAAATTAATCCAACTGATTTTAGCTAGCGGTACCGTTGATCTATCTATCACCTGATCACGAATATTTTCCTCAAAATGCAAGCGTAGGGTAGCCCTTCAAAAACTATGAGAATATGAATTCACTGAGCTTGTTTATTTTTTCCTCGCAACTAAAAAGCCTTGACATGCGCACACATGAAATAATGCAGTTATTGTTATCTGCTCCTCTCTTTTCGTTTACTTGTTTAATTTTTGTTAACTTTTTTGTTGCCTATCGTAATATGTTACACAGAAATAGAATTCATTCTTCCTTATATTGACTCAATATATTCTTTGTGACTTTCGTTTTCATTGAAGCTCTAGGACATGTGTTAATGTAACTTCTTGCACAAAGCCAAGAAAAATCAACTAAACTAATAGGCAGAAATAAACGATCAAACAACAATTACACAATGCAAAACTAGTCTTTAAAAAGCCGTGCACGATACCTTGGTAAAAGGCTTTGAACCCCCACGTTTCTCGTGATCCATCCGAGACAAATCGCACGTACAGTGTATTGGTAGAACTTGCAATGGGTGCAGGGACAGAACTTCCGCTAAATCGACCAATTAAGGGAGCGGACAGTGAGTTGCCATCATGCACGGTTACGTTGTCTTCAGCTGAGTAGGTCACGAAACTAGCAAACTGGAGTTGCAGCTTTGTATTAGAAGATATAGTCCAACGACAGTCCATATTTTGGCCGTAAGAAGTGCCATCTCTTGTCTGTATTACTCCCCTTAAGTTATTCAAGCGCAAAAGTCGATTGTCGGAGACACAGTTGGTTACAGCTGTCACCAAAGGTGCTGCAAGGGGACCGTGGAAACAATTAGGCAACAAAACTATGGTTGTAGTAGAAGCATTTTTAGAAGTGGATATGATTACAAGGCATAACGAAAATATATTTACAGCCACTTCTTTTCAAGGTCATTTTGTTCTAAAGTGTAAAGCGTTCCAAGAAATAGGGGTATGATAATTGCTTCACGTTATGTTGAATTATAGGGTAAGCTGAACAATATCCTACAGTTGGGCTTTGGATTAGCTGCCGTAACTACGGAAATGGATAATGAGCTTACTGAAAACTAAATCTTCTTGTCAATGCCTTGTCACATAGCGTCAGTACTTAAAATGGACTCTAAGCCTGGGTCTTTTTATCCAGATAGCCTTTCCAAGCTATAATGTTTTGATGAATTCAATGTCCTTTTACCTTTACAAGTTTTCCCGTCACCAGAGAACCCGAGCTTGCAAAAACAGCGATAAGAACCAAGGGTGTTATTGCATGTGGCATTTAAGTCACAAACCGGAGAAGGAGCAATGCATTCGTCAACATCTGAAACACAAATAACAACTTCAACTACAAGCCACATGCAAAGCTTTGAACACCATATAACAATATCTTTGCCCTAATTACATCAATGAAGCATGAATATAACAGGCTATTCCCTTGAATTAACTGTGGTAGTATGAGTCTTATGTATCATCCAACTCAACGTTAATGTTATGACGCTATTTTCTTCTACCAGCAAAGCCATTTTCATATTTCATGTTACCTAGTACATTGTCTTTACCTTGACAAGTCTTTCCATCACCAGAGAATCCGAGCTTGCAAGTGCAGAGGTAAGAACCAAGGGTGTTGTTGCATATGGCGTTTACGTCACAAACAGGAGAAGAAGCAGTGCATTCATCGACATCTAAAACAAAGATAGTACGTAGCTACAGAGATCACACCGTCATTTTTGTTGATACTATTATTGTAGAACTGGATCGAAGAATTAACGAACACTTCCTGGTCAACGTTCGAGTAATATCGCTGTTAGGATGTTCAATTGATAAATGTCTCTGTCGATTAGCATATATTTAATCTTTTTCCGAGTTTTTGTCCGCGACATTATGGAAATATGCGAGCTTTCTTCCTAGTAGAAGACAGCTTTGCTTTCACGATATGCATGGTGCGGTAGTGATGGTGATGCAAGTCATGTTGGTCGAGATGCGGACGTAGATGGTGATGGTGGTGGTGACGACGATGCAGTAAGGCTAAGAGTGGGAACTGGGACAAAAGGGTAAGCATGATTATGGTTTTGAAGAAGATGAAGAGGAGGGCAATGATGACTACGAGGTGATGATGATTGATGAAGAGGCGATAAAGAGAACCAGCAGCTAAACTCACCTTCCGTATTCATATCACAATGCGCAAGTACTGCCATCTCCGGTTTTATGGAAGACAGCCAGTATTTTCCGTTTTCCGCTTGTCCTTCACTCGCCTTTATTCCTTTGCATGACTCAGCTACCAGCTCAGGGATAGAGCCAAGAGGAACTGAAATCAAAACAAGCGTTCTTTTATCTCACGTGTATACCTCTTACTAACCGAGTTCGAGGTCCGTACTGTAAGTTTCGGACCGAGTTTTTTCCCATTCACTTATGGCCCAAGCGCAAAGCACGCAGGCCATAAATCAACGGGAAAAAACGAGGATCCGTAACTTACAGTACGGACCGAGAAAACGAGGTTAGTAATTATATCTCTGAGGTTAATCAGGCGCGCGGAAAAGAAAACTTACAAATTTAGCGGGCCGTATGGTAAAGTACGGCCCGCAAAATTGACCAATCACAGCGCGCGTACTAACTGAGAGATATAATAAGAGCGGTTAGTGAAGCTGCTATAATGATTAAATGTATTTTACCTCTATTTATGTCTCGTCTGAAATAATATCTGTCTGGGTCAGGAATAAAATCCTCCGGTCTGGCTTCCTTTGTCCTATCACTAAACTCGCACATACGAAGAGACATCACAAAGTTGAAACTTTGACATCGATCATCTTTGCGACAGACCAACAAGCAATCAAGTCCGAGATCGGCCACCATCGTCTTATAAATGTGTCGCTGTAGCATCCATCCATAGACAGACTGTTCAGATCCGAAGGCTGGGCATTGCTGATCATGAGTATCTGCTCCGTGGAGGACTTGACCAAAGGCAAGGATAATGACGAAAATTAAGAGACGTCTCATGGCTCGCTGCGTTTGCAGTTTTGACTGGCCTCAATAACCTTAAAATAAATTAAGGTTGTTGGATATCAAAGCAATCATATTGTAAGCATTCATCAGAAGTGAGCCGGACGATTCAACGGAAACCAGGCACTGACCAGTACTTAGTACGTGTGAATATGAAATCCTAATTTCTTGCTGTTTGTTTACACTTTCTATTGTTAATTGCAAGACGGTTCTTGCTAATTCAGAAGTTCGGGGTAAAATATTAAAGCGTTCGGGGAAAACCCAAACTTCCACGGACGTACAAGGTGCGAGTGATTGAAACCGTCTTTATGCCACTTTTACTTGGAAAGAGAACTGTATTTTCTTCAAAATAGGGGCTAAAAGATCAGTATCGGCGCCATGCGTCGTTTTTCTATACCATCAAATTGGATGAACAATCTTCAGAAATCATATCAATTGAGCCAAATTATACGGAATACTGAGAGACAAATGTTTTGGCGGGAGAATTGTGCGCCACAAGTGATGCCAGTGCAATAGCAACGGAGGTCTGGTTCAAACGGTTGGGCGATACTGTTTTGAGCGCTGGTCTCAAACCATCTCCCCCGACAGTATTCCGTTTTGAGAATGTGGGTTTTCTCTTACCCATAAGCCGGAACGAGAATGACCAGTCGAGAGTAGGCTTCAAAAAAGCGCCCGTAACTTGTACATTTTCTATGTTAAGCTCTTCAATTTTGATAAATATTTGCTATTAAGTAAAATATCGGTTTTGCCTTCTGAAATGTTTATGCACACAAGCAAATGGCGTTTGCCTTTACAGCATCTGTTTTTAACGCCTTCTTCAATTTCGCACGGCCCACAGTTTGAGACTCCGAATAGACCCTCCGCCTAGAGTATTTTATTTTCAAAATGAAGCATGGCGTAGTACCCCCTTACTTATAAGCTGGAGTATGAATAAAAAGAGTACGTCTAACAGAAAGCACTCCCAGCTACATTGCTCACGTTAAGATCTTCACTTTTGGTGAATATTTGTTTATTAAACATTGGTTTTGTCTTCTAAAACGTCAATGCACACAAACAAAAGGTGTTTGCTTTTGGAGCAATTATATTACTAAGGACTTTCCTCAATTCCGCTTGTCCCATCTTTTGAGATTCTAAATAAACCTTCTTGTCAGCCTTAATATAATAAATAAATAAATAATAAATAAATACTTAATTGACCACTCCCCTAGAGGGGCTTTTCTGGTACAATGAAACAAATCATACAAATGAACACAACAGAGTTAAGAATCCCAACTGGCGGGAGGCAGACCAGTTGGCTATTTACAAGGATGACCGAGGAGTTGAACCAGGCACGAACCCAGAACAACACCAGCTAGTGGCCAGAGCGGGATTTGAACCCGGGCCACCGCATTGAAATCCAGCGCCCTAAACCACTCGGCCATCCTGCCTCATAACATCGTTATTAGTTATTCGTTAGCGACAAATGAAATTCAGAAAAATGCCGGCGTACAATTAGTATTCTTCCTGAACGCGTTGTGCTTATTTATAGATGGACGCCATGTTGGTTTTTAATTCCGTTTTCGCGAATGTTTCATTTTCAGTTGAACCAGTCGTTTGCAAGTTTGCACTTTATGTTTTCTCTCATGGGAAGAAATGGGAATTTTCCTTTTCTTATTTTAGTTTTCAAAACTAGACGTATTGTGCGAGTGGTGATTTAATTTTGTCACTCTTTGGGGCTGAAAAGCAAAACATGTTATAACAAGGGTTATAACGTGTTGTTAACTCCAGCCCCCAGAACGAAGCATTTCAAATCTCTGGTTGCTTTATGTTCACGTTGAAACAGGTTTTTGAATTTCAGTTTATCAATTCAGAAACTATCGGTCCTGGGGCCCGTTTCTCGAAAGTCCCGGTAACTTAACGGGCCCACAAACCATTTTTGAACTTAAAATCTCAATAAAAGTAGGGTGTGTTCTGACCTCTAATGAAGTCCATTTTGTTTCTTTAGCTGATAACTTTACTACATAATTTTCAAAACTTTTGAAACTCCCATGTGGAATGGAAAACAAAACTGCTTAACGGGCCCGGTAATTACCGGGAGCTTCGAGAAACGACCCCGGCCTGAAGTCTCAATTATTGGTTCTATTTATTAGTTGCGGACGAAAGAAACAGCGGCCAATGGAGTTTCATCCTACAACTCTATGCTACAGTACTCCCTTATGATATGAAAGCATCTTCATACACTTTTGCTGACTCAACATTGTAAGATAATTATAATGTATGCTAGCAGATTTTGTTTTCTCCTTACGATGGATTGTGAAATCTTTTAATAAAATGGTAAAATATCGCTTGACCGGCTTTTTAACTGCTTTGTTACCAAGATAAATCGGTTTCACTGTTTGGGAAAAACAAAACAAAAAACGCTTAAACGGCCATTGCATCGTACGACAATTTAAGTTAGTGACGAAGGTACTTGTAACTCTATCAGATCTCACTGTAGCATGTGACTGTTCACAATTTTTCGATCTTTGTTCTGTTCCAACACAGTGTACTTTTAAGCGACAACTCGGCTGTCATGCATCCAATCCAGATACCGAAAATTGAACGTCAACTTTGTTCAGCGGCTGACAAACATGTTTTTCTTCCAAAGCGTCGCATCAAATTCAAAAGGGAGTACATACATACATACATACATACATACATACTACTGAGGCAGATTGAGGGATAGTCTCACAGAAAGGCAGCGATAGCTTTAACCTACATATGACATCTGAGCAATACAAATGTAAAGCACCAATAACAGTAACAAACCGGAAGCACGATAGAGTAAAAAAAAAAAAGAAGAAACAAAAAACGCACAGACCTCTCAAAATAAATCTGTCAAAGCAACTACAAGAAAAAAAGAGTCAAAAGTTCTTTTACCAATTTGTTGTGGCCTTTTTTTCATCCAGGTTATTATCGAAGACGGGACCGGCCTCCTGATATGATAGTTTCTTCAACTGGGGAAAAACTGGCTTTCCACCCAATAACCAATAATGACGACGCACAATAAGTTGCTTTTGCTTGTTTAGCGCTAAATGCTTCTGAAAGGTATCGCGTGTGATTAGCCTGCACATTGTTAATTATTTACGGTACCAAATAACGGCTAAAGTGCTGTTTAATTTGCTTTCAAGGAGTCCCTTGCAATTTAAAATATTTTGCAATTCAGATTTGGCGTTGCATAACAGCAGATCTCATTGTAGTTTTAGGATAAAACGTGTTCCCATTATTCTCCTTAAAGAAAATACCGCCTTACTACCATCAACGTTCATCGAATTAGAGGGGTTAGAATACCCACCGATAGTCCCTACTGGGAAATCATACTTTCGTTACCTGACAGGTGTCCACTGATTTTTTAAACATCATAATAAGCTTGAAAATATTTTTTTTGGGAATTTAATAGCTTATCCGCGTCAACAGCCCTTTTTGTTTTCTATTCAGTTATCCGGCTGATAAAGCTCACTTGTTTTCTTTTCCAGCACTCGCTAAAACAACTTATAGTTGTTTCCGATGCTTTTGCCATCAAACGAAAATGCTGCAGAGAGAAAACGCTATTACAGAATTGACATGTAGTTATTAAGAAAGAGTCGAACTACGTGCTGTACGTCAACGGACCGTAAAATAATTAACAATTATTTACCGAAGTGGAGGTGAACAGTGATGGATCAGTTGAATAACTGACACACAAGTTGAATAACTAGCGTTAAATTCAAATAATGTCCTCTTCGGAAACCGAAACGGGAGGCCGTTTTGTTTCTCTTCGGTTGCTCGGAGGTAAATAGTACTTTGCCTATTCGCCTCCGAGTTAGCCAATCAGAACGCGCAAAAAGCACTATTTACTTGTGTGGTATATAATAATGTGTAATTTAGAACAGAGAAATGCAGGCGGGGATCCAGGGGAGGTGAATTGGGTGAATTTTCACCCCCCCTTTTTTTCGGAGCCCCCTTCTTTCTTTTTTTTTTCTTATCCCTCAAACACCTCAACCTAGCTTTGGTTCTATTACATTATTACAAAAATTCACCCCCCATTTCTAAATCCTGGATCCGCGCCTGAAATGTTCAGTTAACGAGTTTGGATGTCAATAAAACCTACTGAAATGGCCAATGAGCTCTCATAGATCCCTTTATAGTTTGCAAATAATTAAGAGTGTGCAGATAATTTAAAGTTTTTGTATTTCCACCAGGAATATAATTTCTTTTTGGTGATGGTAATTAATTCGTGTTGCGCTCATAATAACGAAAAACGCCAGAATTAATTTTTAAAAAGGATCCCTGACAAAAGTCTGTGGTTTTGTAAATTAAACAGCGGGGAAGAACAATACCTTGCGGTTTGCACTCGGGGATGTAATTAACCGTAACTACCTGTTAAGTTGTATTAACAAAGTATAAAAACGTGATGAACGTGATGGCGGATACGTGATGGCGGATAGTTGATTAAGGAAAGCGAAAATCATTTCTTCCCTAGTAACAAACGACTTCCGATCCTCTTTTCAATCAACTTTAAATTTGATGCTTGTTAATAACACTCTTAAGATTAGCACATCCTGCTTGTTGCGTTTTTTCATTTTCACATTAATTTCCTATATTTCGGGAAACCAAAAGCCATCGAAACGATTCCTGAGCAGTTGCGTTTTCTTCAGTTGCTCGTTGAAATTCTGCCGAAAGAAACACTGCGAATTTTTACGAAACAAGGTGCTCATCTGGTAAATCGTGCTTTAAATATGTGAATGAATGTGAAAAGGAACTTGAATAGCGCTAAAACTATAAACAATATTCAGACGCGCTTTACATAAGTTGAAGTTCTAAACTAATTTAAAATTAAAATATTTAAAGGTACTAAACATTAAGAACCATTGCAACAAACTAAAAGCTTTTTTAAATAACAATGTTTTAAGTTGCTTTTTAAAATTGGTTAGGCTAGGCTGATACTTATTCTTATAGTTGATGGCAGCAAGTTCCGTAACTGAAGAGTAGTTGACTTTTGGAACAAACAGAAGAGATTGTACATACAGATGAGCGTACAATTTTTTTAATAGCCACCGAACCACCGAAATCTGTTTGCTTTTCACCACCATACTTTTTTTCAATAATCACCCAAATCACCGAAATCTGTTTAGGTTTAACCGCCATATTTTTTTTCGAATAATCACCGAAGTCAGTGAAATCTCTTAGGTACCACCATACTTTTTTTAATAACCACCAAAATCACTGAAATCTTGTTGGTTCTAAACACCATACTTTGTTTCAATTACCAGCGATACCATCGAAATCTGTTTGGTTTCAGAACCATGCACCATACTTTTTTCAAAAACCTCGAAAATCACTGAAATCTGTTCGGTACTCAACCACCATACCTTTTTTTTAATATCCACCAAAAACAACCAAAATCGTTTGGGTTTTAACTACCATAGTTTTTATGGTAAGGTGGCTCTGAACTCCATGTACGGAATTTATTTAAACTTTGCGAAAAGTTGCATCTCATCCTGCTTATCAAAATTCTATAATAAGAAAAAATTTCACCGTGCCGTTTTTGAAATATAAGCACTTGATTATAGCATCAACTGATAAAGAGTGGTAATAATGACCCATCAAAATCTACGTCTTGGAAAGTGCTGGAAACTGTTTTGAGCCACCTTAATCACCATAATATTTTTCAAGAGCCATCAAATTCACCGAAATCTCTTTGGTTTTAACCACCGAAATCAGCAAAGTCGGTTTGGTTTTACCCACCATACATTTTTTCACTAACCACCGAAATCAATGAAATCTGTTTGGTTTTAACCACTACACTTTTTTTCCGAACCACTGAAACTTCCGAAATCTCTTTGGTTTTAACCACCTACTTTTTTTTCAGTAACCACCAAAGTGACCGAAATCTGTTTGGTATTATATGAACCACCATCCTTTTTTTCAATTACCACCGAAATCAATAAAACCTGTTTGGTTTTAACCACCATATGTTTTTTCAACGACCACCGAAATCAAAGAAATCTGTTTGGTTTTAACCACTATATTTTTTTTCAGTTACCACCGAAATCAATTAAAACTGTTTGGTTTTAACCACCATACCTTTTTTTAACAACCACCTAAATCTGTTTGCTTTTACCCGCCATACTTTTTTCCAGTAGCCACCATAAATCACCGAAATCCATTTGGTTTTATATGAACCACCTTCCGTTTTTTCAATAAAAACTGAAATCATTGAAATCTGTTCGGTTTTAACCACTATACTTTTTTTCAATAACCACCAAAATCACCCAAATCTACCTGTTTGGTTTTAACTGCCATACTTTTTTCCACTCAACACCGTAATCCGCACGAACCACAGAAATCATCGAAGTTGTTTCGTTGTCACCACGACACATTTTTCCACTGGCTGACCACCCACGAACCACAGAAATCGTGGAAATGTGTTTGGTTTACAATCGAACCCACAGGGCACATTTTAGGAAGAGGAGCGGTCTCACCACTGCGCCAATCGCGTTCCCAAAATCACCATGCGTTTTTTTTCACTGACCTAGGAAATCCCTCAAATGTGTTAGATTGAAACCACCGTACTCTTTCCACTTACCACAGAAATCGCATAAATCTGTTCGGTGTAAACGCTGGATAAATTTCAAAGCCTTATGGCTTGCACTCGTTATAACAACGATGTTTTAATGGCGCGATTTTGTTCCACACATTTTACTTTGTACTTTGATTTTAGCCAGGCTAGGGGGAAGGGTGGAGAGGGGGGGTTTGGGGGTCGGAGGAGGAAAGGCCAGTCCCGGGAGTGCTCGTCTGGTCTACCTCCGCCGCAAATTTCCCTTTGGTAAACGGTCGTTGCCATTTCTAAAACAGTTACAAAATTTTCAACTGATAAAGAAAGTCTCCCTTGGTTACCAGTGATGGCATCGACCGTTTACGAAAGGGAAATAGGCATCTTCGCCAGCATGTCGTCCGCCTGGAAAGTTTCCGGGTGCTGGGGCCCTTCCAAGGCTAAAAGATATCGTTCTATATGACGGGGACTACGTTGTGATGGGCTTCTACTATTTGAGGATCTTTAGCACGTTCAGTGTACGTTTGTTAACTGCGGGTTGCTCGAACATACCAACTTACAAAGGCCAACAGGAGTTTGGAAACTCAAGTTTTAATGATTATTAAAATAGCCAGACTCATTGACAGTTGTATGGAAAGTTGCCCTTTTATTTTCATACAGTGCATTTACACATCTTGTTTCATCATATTGAAAATGGAAAATATCCTAATACGATGACTAATTTCATTCACCGAGCACCCAGGGTACAGAGAAGCCGGTGCACATACCGGGGAAATTGTCTATAATAAGCTGGGAAAATCCATGGGGTCAATCGAATACGTGTACGTAGATCACGGTCCCTCGGTAGATCCAAAAAAAAAAATTCTTGAATTCCTCGCATAAAATTCAAAATGGCATCGCTATTTTTCCAGCTACCCCACACCAATGATCCTTGGTCTAAATAAATCACTTTCCAAATTGTAGTTATCATACACACAAGTGAGCGTTTCAAACAAAAATACCTAAGAATGTCAGGTTAAAGCTATTGCTCGTCTTTGAATTCACAAAGGTTAACCAGTTCTAAGTTAAGTTGCACATTCAATACTGAATCCGTTGAAGTTGAAGAATTACTGTAGAGCTTGGTTGATGAGATCTTCCTGCTCAGAAACATGATGATGTTTGTTGCCAGTTGCAGTGGAGGCTGACGGTGCCCGTCCAGCGTAGCTGAGGAAAAACAATGCAATAATGTTTTAAACAAATCTCAGTGTGGTCTACAAGGGTGGTTATTTACAAAAGATATCGCCTTGCGGCTTACGTTACCACATACCTTCGGGGGTGTCTCACGTCCAAGCAATGAAGTCAAAGCGAATTTTGTCTTTCGCTAATTTAATTTGTACCTAAGCGCTAAAAAATAGGCCATTTCCGAGTTAATGTCTGCCTCCTCTTCAAAGTGAGTCTAAGTGCGAAGTTTTTGTTATGAAAATTAGTTTTCATTCATATGTAAAGTAGAACTAATTACCATCACAAAAACTTCGCACTTAGACTCGCTTTGAAGAGGAGGCAGACATGAACTCGGAAATGGCCTATTTGTTTGCGTTTTGCCATGCTCAGTAAGAGTGAAAAGTTACATTCCCGTCCCCAGAGCCCACGATTCTTCTGATCTGCGACAGGGATCTAGAGCTCTGGTTGGTTCTAAACCATTATCGTCCCCAGAGCCACTCGTCTTAAAATGTCGTTGACGAGTAGCTCTGGACGCGCCAAAACATTCGAATTTTTTCATTGGCTGACAAAAAATGAATGCGCAGCAGAAATAAAAATCACAAAGCACTTCCGGCCCGCATGCCGCGGGTGAGCCCTCTTTCGCGCACTGTTAAAAAAAAAAAAAAAAAAAAAATATATATATATATATATATATAACACCTCCCGAAACATGGCAACCGCGCCGAAGAAAACTTATCAGTTTCTCCGTAATCAGTGCATCGCCTGCAATTGAAACCAATTGAAACCAACTGCTGACTCTAACTTAATTTTACAGAGAAGACAGATCTTCTTCGGGTACTTCTACTTCTTCTTCGATCACCCGTAGACAGAAAGAACGAAATTTAGATTTTGAAGGGTTTTAAACGGACGACCGCACAAACTAAGCTGGCATGGCTGTGGTTCATATCAATCCAAACCTTATCTTGGGTTTGTTTCCCACAGCTGTCACGAGTCGAGGACTGACGTAGGTCCAGTATCCCATATTCATGGGTTCTTCCTGTGCCCATACTATCTCCGCATTGTCGTACTTCTGGTGCTCAGCTTTGACCAAGTCAAATGGGAAGGGACTTATCTGCCACAGGAATATCAGCAGTCATAATTAGAATCCTAGAGTGGAGACGAGTATCAGCTTCCGAGAGAGAACACAAAAATAGAAGAATGGAAGAACTGACTGATCACAGGGGGTTTCACAAAATATCATTTCCCTCTACAATTCCGAATAAACAAGCCCTCGATTTACACCCGTTCGTGGGATCTTCTTTAACAAGCATATTATTTAGGGGTGCTTGGTTTTGCTTCTATAGGTTTACATCGGACAGGGAGTTAATTTTAGCATCATAACTGACTGGGTTTGACAATAAAAACAGCTTGATGTCAAGCTAATAGGCTGAGCTAGCTTTAAATTCCATGGGCTTGTGACTGGATGGATTTTCGCGCTTTTAAAAAGTAGGAGGAGGGGATTTATTCGAAATTTTACAGTATCCAATATTAAAAGACTTTTTGAAGCGTCTAGTGATGTAGTGCCCGTACAACTGAATGTTTCCAGTTGTTACCTTTTTCTGTTTCTTTTGAGCCTTAATTTGCCTTCATACGCTGTTACGTACATAATCATGAAATTGTCATGTCTACCGTGAAATGCGATTTGGGCCACTCCCTATCTCAAACTCCCCGATTCGATCAACGAGCGGATAGCATTACCGTGCAGATAACTCACCAAACACTGGACAAAATTGTATTAGCTGCAGCACAGTAAATTGGATAGTGACTCATCTACTTGATAAAGTTTTGGACTGGGGCATACAGGCATATTCTAAACTGGCGATTTTGTGCGGCTCTTCAGGAAGGGGGGATGAGGTACCGTATTTAAATTCTAGTAAAAATAATTAAATCATTCCAAATATTTCAGTTTTCGGTCGTGCACCGCTACCTTAGGCATCAGTACAATGATTAAGTCAATCATTGTCAGTTGGCCTGCAAAAAAAATCACAGCTACAACTTTCAAGGATTAGTAAACATTCACGGTGGTCTATCACGAAGACACGAATCTGGATACCTGCATTTTCACTGGCTATTCACTGAGCTATAGGTAAACAGTTTGAACGGTTGAGAGTTGAGACCCGGTTCGAGGGCTAAAAGTAGCTGTGAACCATCAGCTGATTGGCCGACTTTAATCTAATCCCTGGATGACTTTTTGTTGCTAACTCTCCTAATCATTTACTACGCTGATCGGTGACAGAGGAACTGCCAACCTCTTGGGTCATAAAAGTATAAAGTGTGATGTCGACGAAACAGTTGCTACATGACCAGTTGTAGTAGACTGCGAGCAGTCCCTTTTTCTTTCGATCGAAAATCTCGCGCGCTTCGCGCTCGCTCACAAGATCTTCGATCGAAAGAAAGAGGGACTGCTCGCAATCTACAATTGTAGTTGAAAGTAAATTTTACCGTCGCAGTTACGAACAATTTGACAAGATTTCCGAGTCTCCTGTTTTTGTTTTTGTTTTTTTCCTCGTTGTGGTATGAGAATTCCACGCACGAAGCAGGAACAGGGACATTAGGAGGAAGAAGCCCGCGTTATTTTCAAGTTCAGCCTCATTATCAAACATTTTACCTGTTCAACACGAGAGATAGCAATGTCTTCTTCCAGACCTCTCTTGTTTCGTTCCTGGAGAAAGAAAAAAGAAGTGTCCTCAACGAGTTGCCTTCAGTCAACAACTTTCTGACCGTTATTATTTGTCGCACTAAGTTGCCTCATCTAGTTAGTAGGGAGCTTAAGCAACGACGACGACGACGGCAACGAGAACGCCACAAAACAATGGGATTAATGAGCCAAAACAATCTGTGCACGTGCGTTTTACGTGAAATGACCAAATTTTAGGTTTTCTCACGTTTTCGGGAAAATATTAGGGAGTTTTAGCAACGACGACGGCGACGGAAACCAAAACGTCATTTCAAAATATTCCTTCTCGATTTTCTTACTCTTTCGCGATTATCTCAATTTGTTTAACTTGAAAAATGCTGAGGAACTGTCTAAGGTCTAAATTTATAAGAAAGGCGTTAAAGTAAGAAAAAAGAAACTGAAATTTACCGTCATGCGCTCACGTTTGTCATTTGACGTTGTTGTTTTGCAGAGGACAGCAAGGAAATATACAAAACTGTAAAACGCACGTGCAGAGCGATTGTTTTTGGTCAGTACGCCTATTTTTTTGTGGCGTTCAAGTTGCCGTTAAAGCTCTCTATTTTGTTTTGCAGAGGGAGGCAAAGAAATATACCAAAATGTACCAAAATGCACGTGCAGTGATTGTTTTTTTGCGTATTAAACTTGTTGTTTTGTGGCCGACCTTCTCGTTGCCGTTGTCGTCCTCGTTCCTTTAAGGCTCCCTATATCGAAAGTTAACTGTAAAACAAGGCTGTGTCTAAATGGCCGGCAGCCGATCAAGGTTGTAAAAACACTAAATGACCGGCAGTCCGATATTTCCTTGACAAATTCAGAAAAACTGAGGAATTTATGATATTTTCAACAAAAGACGACATTTACAGACTTAACTATCGAAGTAACCATTAAGAAAGCTGTCGGGGCCAAAAGCCGAAGCTCCAACGCGCTTGTACTTTACATCCAAAGTTTATTGACTTAAAAAAAACGGTTGCTAAAAGAAACAAAGAAATACGTTACTACAAAGAACTAAGTGAACAGAAATCGACAAGAGAATTACAAACGACGAAACGGCGAAAGAATACTTACAAACGTTGTATGGCTTTAAACGGAACAAACTAAGATCAAGGACAAAACTTCAAAATGACGCAGATTCTCCCAGAAGCACAAAATGAGAATGAATTTTAAAGCAAAACAGCGAATTTATACTAATGAACTGAACAAAGGCAAAATTATTCAGGAAAAACTAACAGAATAATGATTACGAAAACGACATATAAGCGTGACAGAAAGTGATTATAAAAAACAAAGGCGAGAAAAAATGTTCGCGAAATGCGGCAGCAACAAAAGCGATGCATTTTTATTAACATAAACTATCAAAGTACAAATCGTCTAAATGACCGGCAGCCGGTCAAAATCTTCAAGCCTAATAACGAACGTCCATATTCCTTGACGTCCAGTCCTAATCCCTAACCTAACACACACTAAATCTCCCCTTAGTACCAAGTCTAAGGAAAACAAAGCCCTTGAAAGGGAGCTCGAATCGGACTGAAGACCATAATAGTGATTTGAAGTCGAATCCGGAGTTTGACCGGCTGCCGGTCATTTAGACACTTCGATAAAACAACAGCACTTTGTTTTGCTCACCTTTGCCAGTTCATAGTAGATCTTGCCGGTGCAAAGCACCAGCTTGCGCACTTTCTCTGGATTGTTTGAAGCAGGACCCGAGTCAGGAATAACACGCTTGAATGAAGTACCTGGGGATTTTCAGAGAGATAAACTGAAGGTTCATTCTAGCCTGCGAGCAAGCAGACAGACAGACAGACATGTTTTTATTTGGAGTCTTATACAATAGATAGTACATCGACTACGAAATCCAAATAACTAAAAGTTACAAACAACAAAAATTGTTACTTGATTAATTATTAATTAAGTTGTTAATTGATTAAGTCCTAGAGTATTTACTTTTTGCCGTCTTCCCCTGTCCTTTTTTTCAAAGCATTCGAGTATATGTTTCGCTATGAGCAGGAGCAGGACACAATATTCATTGTCCATCAAAGCCTGTTCCACTCTCTCTCGCTGTGTCTTGACACCAAGAACGACTATGTGATGTTTCAGTGATCAACAACGCTTCAAGTTGCGTTCGGTGGGCGTTACATTTAATGGCGGGGCTGGGGTTACTTCAAAGGTTTGTTGTGTTCATGATGTGCCTAGAATTCAGAGGTGTTATGTTTCTTGGGAATCATCACTTTTTAAACTTTCAGAACTTCCTTGCAGTTTCCAGGTAACAGACATGTTCCTCTTTCACATACCTTCTGCCATTTCGTCCACGTGAGATCTGGCTGCCTCCAGACGAAGAAGACTCTTGGGCGTCAGCAGGATGAGCTACGGCGTGAGTAGAAAAAAAAAAAAAACTTAAACGAGTGCCTGTAAACTAGCTTGGATAGCTAAGTGCACTTCCAGTATAAACACAGTTATTTTTTATCTATATTATATTTGGTACAGAATGAAGTTGCCCCACTTTAACCGAGTCAACAGCGCTTGCGCATGGTCTGTGTATCAACCCTTAACCGAGTTAACCCGAGAAGGCGAGCCAAAGTGTTTATATGGGAAAAAGTTGTCCCTGCCAGGCGGGTCACCCTTTTAGCCGAGCTAACATTGCGTTTCTTATGTAAAAGGTTCGTCGCGCTTTGTAAGGAAATAGGAAAAGTTGGCTCCCAGGGTAGCTGGGGTGGGCACTTCTCTCGGGACGACTTTTCTCCATATAAACGGGGCCTTAATAAAAGTCAGAAAAGTGAAAAATACTCACAGGTTTACGGAAGTTCATCGCAATCTGACGACGGAAAACGTGGAAGACGTTCGCAGGTGTACTACAGTTAACAACCTGGAAATTAAAATACGCAGTTTCGTTGAAATTTAGCCTCAACAACCAGTTTTATGTTAGCCATTTTTCAGTTAATATTTTCTACTTTCTTAAACGGGTAAGTTTGTGCCAAGGAAACGATTAAAAGAAACATGGCGTTTCCCAGCTGGCAACTTTTAGGCTAACTCCAACCACTTCACCACCCAGAGAAGTTTCCATTACTTGTCTGCTATGGCTTTGCTTTACTTTGCTCCATGACTGGTTGGTGAAACTCGCGCAACTTTCTCATTTTACAACCAGTACGGATCAATACCCGAACCAACCCAAAATTATTCTCGTGCTTGGCGCAGTTTGCATGTATTTGCTTTGAATTTTGATTGGTGCATCACACTGCTTTTGTCTGCCATGATCAGCAGATTTCAGAATTCAGATTTTTATTGTTTTTGCACTTTTCTCCCACCCTTGTTGGTTTTATTCTCCACTCCACTGATCTAATCAGTGTTGACGGGTGCCTGGAATGGGGGCTCATGGTTGGGTTGCGGGGATTTGCCAGCCATGGGGGCTGTATTCTATCTGGGGGCTGGCTGGACACAGTGGAAGCCCCTGGATACCCCAGGCACCCACCTTCACCTTCACCCACCTTCCGAGGCAGCGGTTAACTAGCATAAGTATTACTAAATTACGATATGCAAGATTAAAGAAAAGGCAGGAAGTGCAAATTACTTTGGAAACTGTCAAATATATAGTAATGGGCATACCAGAAAGAAAATGCTTAAGATGGAGCTCAAGACGAGTTCCTAGTTAAAAGAAGATTATGTTGGAACTCGACCTGACTAGCAACATGACAATGAAATGCTTAATTCCTGACCTGCCAGTTGGTTGAGTACAGTTGGTTCACTTCAAACAACTCGTCAACTGTCTGTTGACACAAAATACAACTGAAATCAAATTAAATCAAAGGTACACACAGAGCACTTGTTTCTGAAAACCAACAAACAGAAATTTCCGAGTACAGAATTGGAAAAGGGGTGCATTAGCAATGTATGGTTCCAGAAAATAGCCACCTCCCCCCTCCCAAGGAAAGCTTTTTTGGTTTGCACCCCCTTCCCCCACCCCTCCGGTGGTATTTGGTACTTGCCCCCCTTCCCAATATATCCACTCCTGGAAACCCGTTTTTGAATTTCAATCGGCTAAAGAAGAATGCGATTTAGAGCCAAAATAGTGCGATTTGTGGATAAACTGCGCTGTTGAGAGCCAATCAGATTGCAAGAACAACCAGTGATTTCAAAATTGGTGTAATGATTTCAAGAACTGCACAATAATCCCTACCGGAAAGACGTCAGGGTTGTCGTTGCTCATCTGCAGAAACCTCTCTGGTCTGGCGCTGGAATGTTCTGGTCCCTGAAACGAAACAAATTCGCAGGTTATGCACAGGACACCCAGTGTAATTTGCAAGACTTTCTGGGAACTCAAACAGGAGGATCTATCCACTATGTTGCTCGAATGTGTTATACAAAAACGAACTAATTAGAAGGCAAAGGTGGCAAGTGATACCATTTCTAGGAGACAGGATGGCCGACTGGTTCAGGGTGCTGGCTTTCAATGAGGTCATCCCGGGTTCAAATCCCACTCTGGCCACTAGCTGGTGTTAGTCTGGGTAGTTCCTTGTTAAACTCGTCTGGCCTGCGTAGCAAGGCCAGACGAGTTGAATCCCACCCTCATCATTTTATATTTGCCTCCTCTTCCATAAATTCCATTTCCCATGCTGTGCCCACAAACGCTTAAAAAATATTCCCAACGCCCTTCCCCCTGCAAATCAACTTTGAACGATAGCTGGAAGGTTCCAGCGAGTCCATTTGCTCCGTCCCTCCCCCCACCTTCCCAGATGTAGGTACATGTACATACCATTCCTTCATATCCATGTGGTAACATCATCACTAATCCACTCTGTCGAACCCACTTGTCCTGTCCACTGCTAATAAACTGGTCAATGATACACTGTTCAAAGCAAAATAACAAAAATGGTTACCTTACTGCATAAACATGTGTAGCTTCTGACCTGATTTTGTACCGTTAATTTTTAATACACCAACAAAGAAAGGAAATAGAGCAAAATAGTTGCTGGAAAAAAAAAAATTACACTTAAAGTGGGTAGTTTCTAAAGAAACTGTGGTGTGCGTCGGTGGGGGAGTTGTCAACAAAAAATTGCTTTTATCAACGGAGTTGATAAATGTAAATTGAACACCGTACAGGGATTCTAAAAGCTGACGTTTCGAGCGTTAGCACTTCGTCCCAGCGAATCGAGGAATTATGGGTTGTGCGTAGTTTATGTAGTGGAGATGGAGCTACGTTATTGGTGGTAACATCGCAACGTGAAAAACAGGAATACGTTAATTATACCGTGGGAATCGAGGGTACCGATTTTGTTCTAGATTCTTGTGGCTTTCCGTCGCACCTTTACGTAGTGGAAGGCTGCAGATAGCCATGTGTTGTTTGGAGTGGTTATGGAGACTGGAATGACGAGCAACTGGCTTAAACTGGCTCAAATTATACTTGTCCACTAAGGCCTCACATTGTCCTATGGAGATCACATTCTCAATTGCTTTGTTCAAAGTTCAGTGAAGAAACGGGAGCTAACTACTCTACCTGTGCATTATTGTTGAAATCTCCAAACTGAGCCTCCCAGCACACAAGCGCAAATGGATTGGTCATACTGAAACCCAACTCAAAACCTGAGAGTGCAAAAGTAAGAAACAAGAACATCAAATGACCCAGTGCACTAATTTACTTTATTATCATATTTATCACCATATGTAGCGGGCCGTATTCTCCTGTGCAGCCCGCTAACTTTGAAAGTTTCCATTCCCGCGCGCCCGATTAATCTCAGAGATATAAGAAATATCTTACTAACTTCGTTTTGTCGGTCCGTACTGTAAGCTACGGATTCTCGTTTTTCCCGTTGATAAGCGAACGGGAAAAACCTCGGTTCGTAACCTACAGTACGGACCTCGAACTTGGTTAGTAAGAGGTATGGACTAGTTCACTTTAGTATTCTGATGGTCACTGATGGGCATAGCCCCAATCATACAAAGGTCTGTAAATTTGTCAAATTTCAACTTACATTTTCGCAGCTGATATAACACCTTATAAGCTGAAACTTTGCAGGGTTACTAAAGTAAAGGCGCTCTCCCTATTTCTGGTATCAGTCTTTCATTCAATCAATTTTAACTCATTAAAATCCATTGCCTCCATTTTGGAGAAGGGTCTATTTAACATTGCATTACCTAGCACAGCAAATTCTGACAGGGAGCTATTACAGACAGTATATATGGCTTGGTCAGGGCTGAGGTCGTTCAGCGGAGAATACGTCACTTTGTCTTTATCTTGATGGTGGAGGATGTGATGACGATGGCTGTAAAGCAAATCACAGAGAAATTTGAAACAAACGCTTTGTTAAGAAAATCCTGCTCTTGGGTTGCGACACATACAGGTTAGTTTTTTCGTTCAATACTCCTTGGTTGATATGAAAAAGTCAGGGCCACACCTCAGGCTCAGTACTGACAGCTTCACATGGTCTCAAATTATTTAATTACCTGAAAGTTCCTCTCTCCACATCCTGCCCACTCAGTCGAACATGTACACCCTCCATCAAAAGGGAACCATATGCCAAAGCTTCCCCCACTGCCCAGTCAACATAACCCTTCTCCAACAAGTCGTGACGGGCTTTCAGGACACGCCGCAGGCCTGAAAGTAAGATTTACCAGTGATACAATTTACAACTGTTTGCAATGTGTTTAGTGTTTACCTACATATACTGTGATTACGCTGGTTTATAGCCCACTTAGCCAATAAAAAGAACAAAAAAAGGGTATAAGAACTGTGCGCAGTGGATGGGAAGGGGGGCAGGGGGAGGGGGGAAGGGGGGCAGGGGGAGGGGGGAAGGAGGGCGGGAGGGAGAGAGGGGATAGATAGATAGATCAACTTTATTTAATCACGCTAGCCTATTCAACAGTAAAAACACCAGCTGGTTTCCAGTAGGGGCGTGAGCTAACTATAAAGGGGGGTGGGGGGAGAGGGGGCAAGGGGGCAAAGGGGAAACAGGGGGGAGAGGGGGAGGAGGAGGAGGGGTAAGAGCCCTTAACACAGTGTAAATGTACGTGTGAATGTTTTTATTTCCTTTTCTCTCTTTTCTTTGCCACGGTTATCACAGGTTATGGCAGCCAATATCATCAAATGGAATTTAATTTTTGACATTCTCCTTTTAAAGACCCGGTGACTGGAAAACATTTCTTGGAAGCCTATGGGGACACAAGCCTCCTCAACGAAAGCCAGTTTCGCATACTTGGAAAGTGTCAAGGACAATTCGATTGACTCGTCTATGAGATGTTTTCTTATCAAGGAACGCAATCCAAGTTTAAACACAAACTGATTCCATCCGTGCATAACTTTTTACTTGAAAGAACATTCCAACACTTCGATTCCTTATATGATTGTTCTATTGTTTTACTTAGTATTTTTGCATTTCCTTATCACTATCATTTTGACTTGATAATGACGTTAGGTCAACGTTGAAACATAGTTCGTTAAAAACTTTCTTAATGTTTTATGACAGTTTTTTATCGTTAAATGTATTACAAAATCGCTTCTTATTCGTTCTCCTTTTCATCATTGAATTAAGACTCCATTATTTTAACAAAGTACTAATGCACCATAATCCACTACCAGGTACAACACAAAGTTGAAAGTTGAAGTTGAAGCCATTTTATAGAACATGCTCTCTTCTAGCATTAATTTTAAGTAAAGTAAAACCCCCCACTAGCCTACAAGGACCATGTTACATTTTGATAACCAAAATAATCACCAATCTGACCGCATTCGCTGACTTCCTGCGGTTTTACTCTAGAAATTCTTGTTAGTTTTGATCTCCCAAGGTCAATGGTTTTACTCGACAGGTTCTTGAGCCCACCTCAAATAGCTATTAAGCTACCTGTGGGATCACGCATTTTGTAATTTTTGGGAATAAAATTGATAAAGTTGTTGTTGTTTCAATGTACATGATTTACCTCCATGAAGCTTGAAGTCTCCACCAGGTGGAGTACTGAACATGTTTCCGATGTGTTTCAAAGTGTCAAGAGGTATCCCTGTTGGTCTCACAGGCAGAGTTGGCGAGTAACCTTTCTTGAAGAAACCTGTTGAAAAACACATAACTATTACGTTGCGCATCAGATTCTGGTTTTTCAAAAGCCTATTGGTCCTTACCAATGATAACAGTAACAAGTAACAGAAGTTATCGTCACACCCATTGGGCTTATTTTTAAGGGAAACATTTTTAAAGTTGAAGTCCAAAAGTGAGAGTGAAAATCTTCTGAGAACATCTTTATTGAAGAGTAATTAAACTGGAATCAAGTACAGGTGTACATGTAGCCCAGACTGAGCCCAGCATAGGACACTGCCTAAAAAAATTCTTCAATTCATGTCCAATATCATTGCCCTCTGTAACAAATAAATAACTGCGGTGTTAAACATGTCCATTCTATTTGTTAATATTTATAAGCCTTACCATAGATAACAAAAAACAAAATAAAACAGGAATACAATTTTGAAGAGATTTTTGGAAAACAAAAAAAGGTTTAAACAAAAAGGCCTCCTTACAAAAGCTGCTGACAAGGAAAGGACTGACCCAGCTTACTTCCCTGTAAATATCTCTTATATGTATTCTTGGACATCTGCATCTAAGCTGCTGCAGTGCATGATTCATTTCACTAACCAAATTTCATGAAAGAAAAAGCAAAACTAGTTTTTTAAAAAGCACTGTAATGTCCTTTGGAATATTTTCAAAACCCTGGTGCTATACAAATCCACTTTGAAACAAATTACACCGTATGCCACAGCCAAAATGTCACAACAGCCCAGATCAGATGAAGCACCATTACATGTTTTATGCTAATGTTGCACCTTTCCATGGAGAGTCCAGCCAATCCCTGTTCAGCAAAACTCTTTTTTCAGACTTTGCTTCTCTCAAAGCTTCTTCACAAATCTTGTCATAACTTGTCTTCTCTTCCTAGAAGTAAAGGGAAAGTTAAGTAAGGGCCATACGCACTAGGTTGAAAAGATTTGTTTGGCTCTGACAAAAATCTCGAGAAATTTTGTCTCCACCAAATTTTGAATTACAGGTGTATTTTGCTAATTACGTATGCACTTGCCTAATGTGTACGGGCCCTAAGTACAATCATAATCAGCTCTAACTACATATCATTTACCAGTTACCATAAATATACTGATACAAGAAAAGATGTCAGTTCATTTGGTAAGAGCACTGCACTGTTGACTGAAGGACCAAGAGATCAAATGGCATCTCAGACCAGTGCAGGCTCATAGAATAACTGGTGGTGCGCTCAACATCAGCCTCAGTTCCGATGACCACGTCAATGAGCAGCGACATCACGTCAAGATCCTCACAATCATTATGTTGTACAAAAAGAAGGCATGTTAAGAAATTCAGTCTTTCACCACCTTCACTTTGTAATTTTTTTTAAACTTTAATTTCAAGAAGTTAAACAGTTGTCTTCTACAGCCTGTATGTTTTTCAGTCACAGGGTTCCAGATAAGTTTGTAAAAAGGGTGTGAACAAGGAATTCCAATGGGTCAAATTCCAATACTCCCAACAAACCATGATCAAGTTTCTATAAATTTATTGGGTCATGAGGCTGACCTTGTAGAGTTTTTTACCCAAGATCCCTGTCTTATCTGAAACACTGCAGTCAATAGCCTCTGTTCAAGTTTACAAACCTGGACCCATTCTTCACTGACCACTCCTTCTTGTAAAAGTTTTTGGGCATACAAATCCATAATAGCATTCTTCCTGGAGATGTTCTTGTACATAATAGGCTGAGTGAACATTGGATTATCGCCTTCATTGTGACCATGGCGGCGATAGCAAACCTGAAAAATGCCAAAGAAAAAAGACAAGATCAACACCTCTAGCATCAGACTAGGGTCACACAACAACATATTGTCATGTCTGCTGCTTGCAATGCTAACTTCTCTTTATTTTCATTCAAAGGAATTTTGACACAGAACGCAATCCATACCAAATCAATGACAACATCTTTTCCAAACTCAGCACGCCACTCGGCTGCAACTTTGCAAACATGCATGACAGCCTCTGGATCATCAGCATTCACGTGGAAAATAGGAGCATCTACAACCTAACAAAAATGAAAAACGATCATGTAAAATAATGCATTATTTACAGCAACTTACCAGCAAATGGATTACAGAAAAGAAACCTCAAATTTCTGCTTTCCATCATGAAAAATGGTAAAGAAAAATTCAAACGTCTACATGTAAGGTGATGAGCAAAATAACAAAATTTTGAAATTCCACAAAAAATAATTGCTGAAGATGTCATAGACTACAAGAAGGGAAGGCAAAAAAACTAATCAAAAAGGAAGCAGCTTCTGAAGAACATGGTTCATACAGGTGAAAAGAACTTTTATTCAAGGACTTTTCCAGGACTTTATCACAAAATTCAAGGAGTCCATCCGACCACAGCATTTGCATAAAGCCTTTTTCCTGTCACCTTTGAACGCAGTCACCAAAACTTTGTAGACGGAATTACGTTCCCAGTGCCGATTAACTATATGCAGTTTCTTTTTTGACCTTTTGAATTCATTTGATAAAATAAAGAGCGCCAAAGTTGAATGAATTTCACGCTTCAAGCGACGCGTCAAGCTACATTTCCCTTTTGGTTTTGCTTGATTGGAGGGGGGCTTCACAATACACTTGGGAAACCCTATTGGAAGGCGCGGTTACTTAGATCTCTTGAATAAGAAACTGAATTGTCCTGATATAAAAGCTTTGTCTTTTTTGAGACTTCAAAAGCATTTCTCGGGTGATGTGATACAATCTTTTTCATCTTTTGATGTGAAAATGAACTTATTTTGCTTTAGTCTCAAGTATTCAAGGACTTCTTCATAACATTCAAGCACTGCACCTACAAATTCAAGGAGTTTTCAAGGACAAAATCATTTTCAAGGAGTTTACAAGGACCAAGCAGTTTTTCAAGGAGTTTTCCAGGCCCGTGCGAACCATGAAGAAGTTGGTGCTTTTTCAGTTTCAATGGCTACTCACCCTAAAATCAGCGACCAGTTTTAAAAACATTTCATCCAATTTGGCTTTCTTTTCCTCTTTTTTATAGCATGAACGATAATAGTATTTTATTCTTTTGCTGACTCTGTCCTTATCTGTCAGTGAAACCTTTTTCAGTAAATTAATGTTTCACTGCACTAACTGAAGTTTCTTCTGGGGTATCAAGCATCAGAAAAGCAAAGATGAAATGGCTAACAAGCCACAAAACCCCAGAGTTCAAAGAACCAAGTTTTACACTTACAGGACAGCAGCAAATGTTTGACAGAATTAAGGTTCAATGAAGTATTAAGCACCGTTGAGTTCACAAGTGCTGCATGCATTTAAAAGAAGCAAGATAAAAGAATGAAAATACAAGAGATCAAGCTTCAAGGATGTATACCATTACAGACCTGGATCGCGTTATCCACCGGATAAATATCTATCCAGTGGATAGTGCATTTAGCTTTCCCATTACTTATCCGCTGAATAGTGATTTATCCGGTGGATAGCACTATCCAACGTTTGAACGACCGGGGCCAGGCTTGCTGGATCTAAATCTGACTGACAGCTCAAAAGTTGAAATTAATAATAATTCAAATTATTTAGTAATTTAACAAACCTTGGCAACATCAGTACAATAAGGGGATGAGCGGGCAACCCTTGGATCTGTTGTGAAGCCAATCTGAAAGGAAAAAAAATATATGTATTTCGTTCACTAAGCCATGTACATGTATAACTTTTTCTTTTGATAATTTCTTTGGGTACAGCCGAACCTCGATTATCCGGACTCATCGGGACCTCGGTAAATAGTCCGGATAATCGAGAATCCGGATAATCGAAAATATGAATATTAATGAGATAGACATGTAAAAAAAAGGTATACAGCAAAGGAAACATAATTTTAATTGTGAAATCTACACAGCCTGTATGTGTAAATTATATCAGCTGAATGCATTAGAATATTTCTTTGACTTGATGCACTTGCGAATTTTGAAAAGCGCACAGGATAATACGCTGTCTCAAAAGTCTTTTGAAGGGATTATTGGGCTTTTTGCGACTTTTAGTTTTCAAGATCACAACTAATTAATATTCATGAAAAAATTGGGACAGAGAACAAAGTCCGGATACTCAAATAGTCCGGATAATCGAGTTTCGACTGTACTTGTGCTATTGTCCTTCGTTTGTTAAGCTAGACATAACTTAATTTCCTTTTCTGTTGACTTTAATAATTAACATGTGCACCAAAACACCTTGAGTTCACTTAATTACGCACTTTTGATCATATTTGCATGGAATAGGCGCATTATAAATTTTTAATTATTATTATTATTATTGCAACAGCTGATTTGTCACAAAACATAGACCTAGTACTTCTCTTTTATTCAAGTAGAATTTAACTCTTAGGAAATCGAGGTATTGGAGGGTAGGTGCAGGGCTTGAAATTAACTTTTTCAACCATTCACCAGCTGGGGCCAAGATAGACCAATCTGGTTGCCAAGTAAAAAAAATTGGCCACCCGTTAACAAAAACTAGTAGCCAGCACTAAATTTCTGGTTGCATTGGCAAACAAGTGAGTCGCAAATTCAAGTCCTGAGGTGCCGTATAGGTAGCAAGAGAGGAGGCAGCAATCTCCTCAGGAGTAGGGAGGTCACCATAAAAAAATCCAGCCACAGCCAGCCTCCAGGCGCCTGTCAACATGGCGCTGAAAACACAGTGTGTGGAACACATACCTACTCCTTGACAAATTAGTGGGGGGAGGGAGGGAAAACACCAAAACGGGAAAGCACCAAAGAAGTGGAAAGCAAAGCACAAGGCAAATTACCTGAAAGCTCTCCTCCCCCCCCTCCCCTCCCCTCCCCTCCCCTGTTGGTGTAAATGCTAGCAGCATTGACTTGATGTAGCCTCATGTAATTATAAAATAACTAGTAACCATCTCACCTGGTTATTGACGACAATATGAATGGTGCCATGAGTGGTGTACTGTGGTAAAGCACTCAAATGAAACGTCTCATATACCACGCCTTGTCCAGAAAATGCAGCATCACCATGAATGAGGACACTCATCACCTGTAACAAAATGAGTTACAATGCAATGAAAAGAAATGGCGTTACCTACATGTATGAAGTAATGTTGGTCACATCCAAGGTTAGAATATAAAGATGTGGGTGCATGTGAGTCATAGGTTGATGGCCAGCACAAATGGCCAAAATTGATAATCATGGCTTTTGAAGCATGAATTATTACATGTACATGTACAGTATGACAGTTTCCTCCCTGGGTTTGATTCATAATCCCCCCGTCGTATGTCACAGCTCCCAATTTGTACATAATTATACAGGGCTGTCACTATTTTTTTTTTTGGTGGGTATATACAAAAAATAGCCAGGGATTGGAGTGAAGTCAACCTGCTGGTTTTATATTAAAGTCGCCAAGTATATACCTCAAAAGACAAGGGGAAAATTGGCTATTAATCACAGACCAGGGCCTGGTTGTTCGAAAGCCGATTAACCTAATCCAGGATTAGCATAAACTTTGGTTTCAGTTTTTAACTTTTGGATGAAAGTTGTTTCCTCTGCTTTTTGTTTTTCAGGATTGATTTCCCCTAATCTAAAATTTTGCAGAATATCAGCATTGAACAACGTTTGGGGATAGAGAAATAACCTCCTTGATTAACTTTTAATCTTGGATTAGCATTAATCGGCTTTCGAACAACCGGGCCCTGACATACATGTATAACTGGAGAAAGATGGGTAGAGCAAAGTTTCTTGTCTATTGAAAAACACACAAATGCACAGTGAGACCCACTGTAGGACTGGTATGAGGCATCAGTGTTCAGCAGACCTCTACAGCACTACTGCTAACATGTACACAACCCCAGGGTTGTCACTACGACTTTAAGTACATGAAGATGGATGAATGGGTTGAAGTAGGTGGCTACTGAATATAATGAGCGCGAAACTCACAGATGCAATTTCCTGTATTCTGGGGCAAAAGTAGTCAGAGCAAAGAGACCTGTCAGTAGGCAGAAATCTGCCAGCTCATGGCTCCCAATAGGCCATTTTTGGAGTTTTACAGGGAACTGAGGCAAGTTTCAAATTTGAAGTAATTGATCAATTGATACCATCACATGAAAGATACCATTGAAGTTGGTCGTTTGACCAATTATTATTTTGATTCTTTTAGGTTGAACAGAGACCAAGTTATGGACTTTAAAACATCATTCAAAATCCATACAAATGTCTCGAACTTTGAGGTTGCATCCCCCAAAACCAGGGGTTTCAATATCATTTGAGTGAAAATCTAAACAAAGTAGGCGGCTGTGAAAGGTAAAATCTGACTAAGTGGGCGGTGGTTTTTGCCAGTTGCCGGCTTCTACTGAAACTGGCCTGCAAAACCACAAACTATTAAAATTATTATTCAGTTTTCTGACAACTGTTAAACCTCATTATCCATCTACTATTTGGAAATAACTGAGGTGAAAATCAATATGTATGCCAATCCTTAAGAATATCACAGAAATCGTAAAAAAAAATAAATACAGTTTCTATGGTTTTGGGGGACGCTGTCACAAAATTAGAGATGTTTGTATGGATTTTGAACAATGTTTTATAGCAAAATTGTTGAATCTGTGGTTTACGGTCAATTAAGCAGAGCTGTGCTCTAGCGGCGCCTGGTCGCCCCTGGTGACTTACTTTTGCCATTGGGCGACCAGGAAATATTAGTTTTTCCACCAAACTTATATGCTGGGCGTCCTGGATTTCAAGGGTTTAGAGGTCTGGGCACCCAACTACTTTTCTTAGAGCACAGCCTTGTTAAGATTACAGACAAAAAATGTACTACAAAAATTAAATTGTTCATCACAATTATACCTTTTTCCCCTGAGAATCCCCTCTGTAGAACTGCTCTGAACGTGTTTTTCCTTCAACTACAGGATCCACAGCTAAAATAATGCAGAAATGCATACAGGTGCTACTTCTTAAGCCTATAACATCTATGTGCAACTAATGCCCTGTTCACACCAAAGCTTAAACATGTTTAAAAGCTGTGTAGTTTAACACGGTTTAAAATTGTTTTCTTTACAAAACCTGCTTACTGATGATTCAAATTCAGCACAAATTAAAGTACATGTTTAAGTTCATCTAAATCCTACATAAAAGCCTGAGTTCCAGTTTTTCTTTACCGGTAACAGTTTTCATTTTTCTAAACCTAGTTTAATTAAACATGTTTAGATGGTGTGAATGGGGTATAAGTGGTTCACAAACCCATTACAGGTACTTTACTCAGTTCTTTTTTTTGTATATTTTCCAACTTTTGATTAATCATTACTCTGGTGACTTAAAATCTATAAAAGACTTGATAAAGATAGATGCTCCTCATGCAAAAAAACACTTAATTATTTTTTAATGAGTTTACAGATTTCCAGGATTTTCCAGGACTTCCTACCATTTTCACTTACTTTCCAGTCCTGGAAAATGCTAGGAAGACTAAAATTCAAGCGGTCTAAAGGATTATTTTTCAGGACCTGTATGAACTCTGAATATTGACAGGTAGCCATAACAAACCTTCCAGATGTGAGGGGTTTGCAACAACAGCCAAGCGAACGATCTTGTTGGTTGCTCTGTTTAGACGTTCGTGTGACATTCCGAGATGATATTTCACGTCTCCAGATCCCTGCCATAAACAAGGAAAAATAGATTGCCATAAATCACCTTTTAAACATGAAATTTTAGCCAAACTGAGGCCAGAATTTTCTTTGACATGTTCATTTTGTCCTGCAAAAGTAAGGAAGGTTGTACCTCATCAGAAGCCTCCAGAGTTGGATCAAATTGTGTGAAGAGCTGTTCCAGAGATTTGCGACAAACATTTGCAAGAACATTAAGCCTTCCTCTGTGTGGCATTCCCATGATGACACTTTCAACACCAAGCTCACTTGACTTGTCTATGATCGTCTTCATTGCAGGAATCAAAACTTCACACCCCTCTATTCCAAAACGCTTCTCGGAGCTCCATTTTTTGGCCAGAAAGGCCTCAAACCTGTCACATGTAGTAACAGAAACAGAAATGCAAAGGGAAAACTGGGCAGGTATAAAACCTCCACAATAGCATCAAGAAGTCAATCTTATGCAAGCCCAGCTGTCAAGGACAACAAGGTGAGTGCAGGGAGTAGTTAAAAAAACGTGGGTTAAAGCTAAGTTGGTAGCAAAAGGACTAGGATTTGGACTCACACCAAGGTTTTCACTTCATGTCAAGTTGGAGGATTCTCTGTATGGTTAATTAATAAGAAACAGCAACCTCTCATAGGTGTGTTCCAAGTAGGGAAAGATATCCAGAGTGCAAGTATTACTTGTATTTAGGTCCTAGCAGTTGTAATAAAACCTCTTAGCCCCGGGTTAAACGCTGTACTTCACATGAGCCGAACTCAATTAAACTAATTTACATGAATTAAGTTCATGTGAAGTACAGCGTTTGGCCCAATTAAGTTCGACTGGTTTTATTTGGATCGGCTGAGGTGTTCTTCACGGCCACTCCAGGTGGGAATAACGGCTGAAGATCACCTTTGGGTCAAACGCCGATCTTCACATGAGCCGAACCAAAATAATGCATAATCATGTTTGTATATCAATGTTTTAGTCAGCCTCAATCTGTTTATTTTCATGACCCAGTTAAGTTTGGCTGAATTAAAATCGACGTTTGACTCAACGGGCGAACTTAACTAGTTTGGGTTGACCTAAAGTGTAATTAGGTTCGGCTCATGTGAAGTACGGCGTTTAACCCGGGCCTTAGAAACATGACTTCACACTATAGTCTGGCATAGTGCACTACAAACGATCTCTGAATCACATTTTCCATGCCAATGGCATGGCTACATTTCCTAATCCAAAATAATTGTAAAAGTTTGGGATAACATTTTTTTAAAAATGTACATTCAATTACCCTGTGGAGCGAATCAGCCGTTTCAGCAATGTTTTTTTGTCCTCTGCGTCCAGTGAAATAATTCCTGGAGTTTCAAACCTCTTTCTTATCCAATCACCTTAAAAAAATGTTGAACAAAATTTTTTTACAGCCCCAACATCTTTTTCTTTATTCCGTAAAAGTCAAATTTCAACAGCACAAAACATAATTCTATGTCAACTCCTTGCAATTTCGATTCTAACAGGCTGCACAAGTAGCATAAAGTTTACAAAATTGGTAGTTGTTTGTGACCCAGCACTTGAAATTAACTTTTTCATCCATTCAGCAGCTGGTGACAAATTTGGTAGCCAAATCCTAAATTTCTGGTCACAATTTTGAGTCCGGTCGAGCTAGTGAGAGGCATGGGTCTATTCCTCTGATGATGTCACAAACTACTTTGCATTCCAGGTTTGAGAGAATTTTTGCACTGCAAAGCAGTTTGTGATGTCATTTCAGGGGTAGACCCATGGCTTTTACTACCTCAGTCATAGGTCAAATGACTTCTGGTTTTCAAATTTCACTTTTTTTAAAAGTGAAATTTGAGGAGAAAAAGGCAAAACGTGTTTGCTTTTGGTGAAGACACTGATCTCAGCAAAGAAAAATATTTGAGGTTATGGCAACTTTAAACATAATACTGTATACCAGTCAGTCCATGTACTATGATATCATTTTTAAAGTCAGGCAGTGGATAAGCAAAAACTAGCCAGGGGATACAGCCACAATTATTGTCTTTCTATCAAAGTACACTGTAGCCAAAGAACTAACTCCACAGCTGCCAGCCCTAACTATGATTTATTTGTTACCAAATTTGAAACTTTGGTGATTTCTCAGGTAGAAAGAACAGATTCAGGATAATTTGAGAAATAGCATTTATCATCAATATATAGACTTCTGTCACACATTGAAAAGGGTAGAGTTTCAACACTTACATTTTGATTTCTCTGGAATAAACATGTAATCCAGCCCAATGTGTCTACAATAAGCAACCTAATATAGAACAAATCATCAATGTCAACCACCTCATAAGTTAGAACACAAGTAATGGTGCACAGCTTCGACTCAGAAAAATTCAGAGACTATACTACTGTGTTCATGCTGATGCAATAAAGAGACAGCTCTTATTTGTATTGACTTTGTAACAACTTCTTCATAATCGTTGAGCCCACAAGAAAAGAATCAAAGTACATGTGGCTGTGAGTCACAGAACTAACATAATTATAATTATGGTTTTGATTCCTTTGTTAGAAAATGTTACTGGAAGCTCCAGAAGATAACTGTGATGCTTGCCTTACATTTTAGGCATGATGTGATCCTGGAGGTATAGAAAGAAGCTGCTAAGACAATTGTTGACGCTTTGCGCTTAAAGGTATACAACCCACCCAGGAACTTAAGATCCACAAGTGGTACTCAGGTAGAAATCCTGTTAATAGCAAACACTTTCCAAGATGATGCTGCTCCTCTTATTAATAAGCTCTGGGCAAACCTAAGGAATACTGTTGACCATAATGCTTTACGGAAGTTAAGCACTTGCTTCTTCTAAGACCACTAGATCATGTTAACTTTCTTGATTTCAGTGCAAGCCAATTCAAGGTTCAAAATAGCAGCTGGCTGCCGGCGACAACCGGCACTTTGGTCACACTTGCCGCCGATTTTTCATGGAAGCAATAGAAAATTACATCTATTGATTGGCGAAAAAATCAGCCTTGGGAAAAAAGCCTATAAATTCAGGCTAAAAGCTCTGATTTTATTTTGAACCCTGCAATTCCTTTCGTTATAATATTCTTTGATTGATTTGGGTTATGATTGAGTAGAGTGTAGTATATATTATAGTACAGCATTCAGAATTTTTTTTGTTTGTTTTTGTTTCCTTTCTCTTTTGCTACAAAACGACCATTAATAAGGTTATTATCGAGTAGAGTATGGTACATATAAAAGAATAGTTTTATGCATTTTTTAATTGTATTACTTTATATAAATATTTACTGTTGTAATTGGTAAATGAAGAGCTACTCTGTAAAGATGTTACCAATAAAGCCATTATTATTATTATTATTATAAATTATTACTATTATTATCATCATCATCATCATCATCATTATTATTATTATTGTTGGGAAGATGAAGACACAGAGGAAGCCATGGATAGGGGATGAAACATGATGGTAGAAAGTTGAGAAGAAGAAAAGGACAAAATCAAAAATGGAACTTTAGCACAAGTACAGAGGAGGAGGAAGGAATAAAATGCTGTGGTAGATGACGTAGGCCCAGAACTACTATATAATGTGGTGATCTGGAAGTAACTGCCCATAGACTGACCAGGTTGTTTAACAAGCTATAGTGTAATGCAAAGTGGCTGAAAAATTAATATGAAAGAAAGCACTTATTGCCAAAATATCAATCAAGAAAGATGACTTGCGTGAGTGTAACAACTGGAGAGGCGTGACTTTTATTGGCCATTTATCGGCAAAGAATTCAGCAGGATGCTGCTAAAGCAGATCAAGAAAGTAATCAGAAAGTCATAGACTTGACTCCCGTAGAGAGGACTCCAAATGTCTTTTTCCAAGTTTGAGTTTGACAGTGTTGATTAAATCACATATTATAATTATGTGATCAGGCAGGCCTTCACAAACCTCCAGCCTGTTGACGATTTCTCTTAAAGTCAGTACATCAGTGTCATCTCCAATAAAAGTCGTGTTGGGAAGCTGAAACACTTTATCAAGGTCAGACTCACCTAGGAAAAGGAAAATAATATTCACAATAAAACAAACTGAACTTCAGAAAGTTACACTCTTATTATTATAACTTATTTTTAGTTTCACTGCAAGCTCAGCCATTCAAAAGAAATCTTAAGTTGGGCAATACTTTCTTGTGGTGTTATCTCATTAAAATTCAAAGAAGTTCAATGTGAAAACTTTTCTTTAATCTCAGATTGAACATTCTCTGAATCAAACTTTACTGGTTTATAGTTACCAATCAAATTTTGAAGCACAGAAATTATTCAATTATTCAATTATTCAAAGCTAATTAATTTTTCCCATTGCTGCTGGATGTACCGGTAATGTTGAACAAGGAATATTATTTTTAACTTTTCATTCTATGGTCCAATGAATCCCAAAGTCTGACCATTCAGATCCCAGTGATGATCTTAAGTGTGTGAAAAAAAACTATTCACAAAAAATGGCTTATTTGCTTTTGGGTGTAAAATTTTGTCATAATGTATGGTATAATTTAGTTAAATGTCAAGCTGACAAAGTTAGCTGCCACCAGCTTAGTGTGTGTCTGGCCAGCAGTCAATCTCATATGTGCAGGCCCACATGGAACGTTGCAACTCAATCTTTGTCTTCCAGTGCAGTTTTGGGGCGGTTGTTTCTGTAGTCCTGAGTGGTTTGGAGCAGTTGTGTTCAAGCATTCCCCCACCCACCCCACCCTCCTTGCTTTTTCAATCCACTGATCTAATCAGTGTTGACAGGTGCCTGGAATAGGGCTCATAATAATGCTGGGTTGCGGGGATTTGCCAGCCATGGGGGCGGTATTCTATCTGGGGGCTGGCTGGACACAGTAAAGCCCCTGGATACCCCAGGCACCCACCTTCCATTTAAGTGAGACAGTGGTTAACTGTTGGTGGTATTCAGTAACTTACCAAGCCCCCAGTACTCAAGTGAAAGGTCTTCAGGTTTAGCATCTGAAAGATCTGCCTCCAGAATGCCAAGAGGGTCTAACTGAGCCATGTGGTGACCTCGGATCTGCAAAAATAAATTAAGGATGACAAGTCAACATATTTGTTTGTTTGTAATATCAGCCTGTAGTAACGTATTGTGACAATTACGTGCAAGATGCATGAAAATAAAACCAAGAACCATAATTGGTAAGCAAAAGAAGCCAGATGATTTGGATGTTTGGAAATAATATGTAGTTTAAAACCTTGATTTTTGTGGGGAATTGATCCAATTTACTTTTATTAGTGAGACTTAGTCACCCATATGGGGGACTAGGAGATTAACTCTTTATCTGGGAGTCTCCCAGATAATCTGCAAGAGTTGGCATATACATGTATGCTTCAAGTATAAATGGCTCTAGGACTGAGTTCTGTACAATCAACAATTAAACCATTTTACTCAAGCCTGTGTCAAAGTGTAGAATTTCACATTCTATTAATTACATTATTCCACTTTTGTCCATAATTTGCAGTACCAGAAAATATCCATACTTTCCCCCATGGAAGGTCAATGGAAATTCCAAGGGGGAGGGGGTGGTAAAAGCAAAAGTTTTTGAAGGAAAACTTGTATGGAGCTCAATTAGAATTTCTGGAGGGTGGTGTGGGGGGTGGGATTCAAACCAAAAAACCTTTGGTTGGAAAGGTATGGAAATTTTCTGCAACCACACAATCTCAGAAAAATGCCATTACCTGGTAACAACGAATCAATGAATAAACTGCCAAGTGGTCTGACACAAGACTATTGATCGTTGCTTGATCAACTGCACTTGGAACAGTCTGTCTCGTGGCTACCATTCCAGGTCGTTGCCCTAAGATAGGTGGAGGATGGTAGGCTTGGCCTGGTGGCATCCCGTTCTGAACTTGACGAAAATAAGCATCCCATGACTGTAGAGTACAAAGAAATCATTAGCGAAAATGTTTACAAAAACTTTAGATTACTGTTATGGTTATTCTTGCTTCAATTCTTACCAGTTGATGAAGGTTTCTTTCCTTTACATGTTTAAGTTTGTTCTCCAAACTTTTTCAGTCTGTTTTTGAAATAATATACGCTACTCTCCATGAAAACATGGTGCTACTGTGGTGCACTTTTCAAAGAATGTACATGCCCACACAAATGTGACTGCAATCATGTCGGGTAATACATGAAAAGCGCATTTGAACATTACCTTAGTATTTTGAACCCAGGAGTCATATCATAATTAGGTGGAGTATGATCTTCCGGGTGAGTGTAGTCCTGAGAAGGACTGTTTGTGGTGACATTGACTGGCGTTTCAACAACCTGAGCAGAAGTCATCAAGTATTTATACCATCTACTGACGTTACACAAATCACTTGACTCTGATGATGACTTCTGCTCAGGTTGTCAAAACATCAGTCAATGTCACCACAAACAGTCCTTCTCAGGACTACACTCACCTGGATGATCGCACTCGACTTAATTATGATGATGATGATGATGATGATGATTGTTGTTACAGTGTACTGTTTGATCTCAAAACCCAATAATAGTACGTGGAGTGTCAACCTCTTTGGCAGTCAAGGTCAACTCAATACCAGTGCAGTTTTTGATTCTCAGAATGCCCAATCATGGCACAACTTCATTGTATTTAAAGCCACTGTTACATGTTGAAACTTTTAGCTTAAACTTGTGAGGAACAGCACTGCAAAACAAGTTTCAGCAGGTGTTGCACCGTGTAACATGGCTGGTTTCCTGAAACTTTTTCAAACTTCCATTGCCAGACAAGTTTCATGAAAAGTAGAACCGCTTATTACTTCTGCAATGATTG
>OX419337.1:3343481-3348481 GCA_948470475.1 Galaxea fascicularis | reverse complement strand
TACGAGTAATCCTAAGATTTTTTTTGGCTTACCCTTTTCAGTACCTTAATGGCAGAGGCGGGTACTGTGCTCAGAGAATACGGTTGCCTGTACCCTGGTCCCAGCTTCTAACAACAACTCCTCCCACTACCATGTAGTTCCAGACAATATCCACCCCCACCCCTCCCCCCCTTACACACAGACACCATCAGGAAAACCTGGTCTACAGCTTTATTCTTTGGTTGTGTGGGAGCTAGGAGTATTGGCCATTACGAAATTCAAAGGGGAACTGGGGCGAGTTTCAAATTTTGAAGTAATCGATAAATTGACACCATCACATGAAAGATGACATTGAGTTTAGTCATTTGACCAAATTCGATTCTTTTAGGTTGAACAGAGACCAAGTTATAGACCTTGAAACATAGCTCAAAATCCATACAAACGTCTCTAATTTTGTGGCAGCGTCCCCCAAAACCATGGTTTTGGGGGACACTGTCACAACATTAGAGACGTTTGTATGGATTTTGAGCCATGTTTCAAGGTCCATAACTTGGTCTCTGTTCAACATAAAAGAATCAAACTTGGTCAAATGAGCAATCTCAATGTCATCTTTCATGTGATGGTGTCAATTTATCGATTACTTCAAAATTTGAAACTCACCCCAGTTCCCCTTTGAATTTCGGAATGGCCAATTGTGCAGTTCACAAGAACAAATTTATTTGACAACTTGAGGGTGGGTCACAAGCTGGCCAAAGTTCAACTGTCGAACTTCCGTAAACAGGGTAATTACTTATGCATTTTAGCACATAAAAACCGCTTGCACGTCATTTCCCAAGTATTCTGCCCACTTCATACCCCTTTATTGCCAATAACCAAAATAAAGCAACTAATAAACAGGATTACACACAGAAACTAAGATAATGAAAAGAACAGGTAATCGTTAAAGATGCGTACTTCCGCCGTGTACTAAGCGCAAATTTCATGCGCGCTTCAATTTCACTTCTTTGGCTTTTTAATGGATAGCACAATACACAATATCGCGCCACAGTTACCTACCCGGTGAACACTTTTGGGGTCTTCCTTCCACGATAAGTACATTTCCTCCACATAATTGCTACTGCTGCCGTTTAAAAACGGCTCCTGAGCCACCAACGCTGCTGTTTTCTGCCATCGTTGGAACGATAGCGTGCCGGAACCCAACAAATGGCGCTTCAACAACTTTGTCCACGTTCTCGCCGCATACATCATCAAATTCTTAAAATTTCAAGTCCTAGTCCTTGTTAAAAACTGTTCAAATGTCAAATAAGTCCTATGTTGTCGAAGATGCGATTGCGTTAAGTTTAGCGAGAGCATTAAACAGCCGAACGCCTCAACTTTAGGCTCCAGTGTAAGGCTTTGTAGGGCGGATGCGTTGCAAACTTTTGCCTCGTCTTTACCAAAGCAGAGCGAGGCTAAATATGACGAAGATAACAATCCGAGTTGTATAATCCCAGAGCAGTACTTTCAATCCACGATCAGCTTTTCCTTCGTTAAAACGGTTAAATTAGATTCTCTTCAATAGTGGTGAATTTCGTAGTGCACGCGTTCATGTACCAGCAGTTTCACATTAGAGGCCAAACTCGCTCGCAGTGACGTCATAAGCTAACTAATCGATTGCGCGACGTCAGCTTGTCGAGGGTTTCCTTTGTTTGTCACGTAAACACTGTGGTTGTTTTTCTTTAATACTACTCCTATGACACTTGAAAAGGGACAGAGTTCATTCAGATGAGATTGCTCAGAAAATGAACAATGTTCTTTCTATAAGATCCTTTGTGTCATAAGCTGACTTTACCAAACGAAATATCCGTAAAAATTTGTTTGCCGTCGGCGTCACGTCACCGAAGTCGAACCCAGGCTGAGCGCGCTTTTCAAATAAAAATGGCGACGTCGTAACTTTTGCTTAGTCGTATTGCTTTGTACTTTAGCGGTGGAAATGAGCAAACGAAAGGCGCCCGATCAAAATCCAAATAGCGAGTTTTGTGATTTCCTTATCGGTGAGTTTCGGTTATGGCTAAATAGAGCATAGACGTCAAATGTTTACGTGAGATAATAATTCGATATTTGTAATAATTTTTCATTTCATGTAACGCTAAGCTCTATTAAGCTTAAGCTTATATTGGCGAAAGTGTTGTTTAAAAATTTTCCTATCTCAAATTTGCATTTTAAAGAGCTTGCGGAGTACGAGAAGAATGTTACCCGTCAAATACACAAATATAATGCATACAGGTAGGAAGAAAGTTTACTTTTGTAATGAAGAAAAGAGACGTTAAATTCCAGCGCTATCTATGAAAGCTTTCAAAAATATTATGAAAGCTTTTAATTATATTAAAGGAATATTCAGAGCTCTCCTTTCAATATAGAAAAGCATTACCTATCAAATATCCCCAAGAGAATTAGTAATTAGTGCAGTATTAACCAGTATTAGAGGGTGGTGATCCAATAACATATTGCTCCCTAAGAAAATAATGCATTCTTGAGGTCAAGAGAAGCTTGAAGAGGATATAGAAGTGAAACAAAGGTCAGCATTCAGCAGTTTTTTCTTGATCTCAAAAGAGAATTATTTTCTAGTAGAACATGATTTTGTTGGATCCCCATTTTCTAATTAATCAATTTAGGAATATGCCAAAAATATAATTAAAAGCAAAAATATTGACATCTGGGTGGGAATTATGTGTGAATGCATCTGAAAACAAGTCATCCAGGACACGAGTGGTCAATATTTCTTGTCATGCATCTATGAGAAAACACTGTTAGTTTATTTATGAAGTTAAGTGTACAGGAGCTTTTAATTCTAAACATTTACACTTCTAGGATATACAAAGCTCCCTGGAAAACCTCTTAGTGATTAGAAACACAACTATAGTAGAAATCAATTGAATGTCCTCTAGCACAAGAGTTAACATTATAATGTGGCATCAAGATTTCTTCAAACAACATGCAATGCTGGAAACAATAATTTTTCTATCATAAAAAGGCATTTGTCCTTTCAGAATCTTCCTTTTGGTTGGACATTTTACCAATTTGACTGGACATTAATTAGCACAAGGTAATTCAATACAGAATTTTGAAAACTGTATCAAAATCATGTTGAACCGTAATGTGAAATTGGCCAGACATTTTTGAAATTTGGTCAGACGATGTCTGATGACTGATGGTTCTTTCCAGCACTGACATGAAAGAGTTGTTGTTGGTATCTTACAAAAAGATTACAGTCAAACCAAGTGAAGCGTACCCCTCAAGGTTGCATTAATGAATTGATTATTTGAAACTTGAACCCGCTAGTCGTTTCGAGAATGCAATAATGAATTGATTATTCGAATATTGAACTTGGTCGCTCGATCCAAGAATATGGCTAACGGGTTCTGTTTTCGAAAAATCAATTCACTGTTGCGACTAGTAGGTTTCAAACCAACTGGTCTTTCCTAGAATGCAATAGTGAATTGAATTTTCGAAAACAGAACCCGTTAGTCGTATTCTTGGATCGAGCGAGCGAGTTCAATATTCGAATAATCAATTTCATTATTGCATTCTCAAAACGACTAGCGGGTTCAAGTTTCAAATAATCAATTCATTAATGCAATCTTGAGGGGTACGCTTCACTTGGTTTGACTGTAACAAGACCATTACATCATAGATGCTTGATCAATCATTGAGAATCATTTCTCTTTACTGGAAAGCAAACCGAGAAAAGTTTAAATCATTAAAATGGCTTTAGAACGACTTTAGAACGACTCAGCTGCCACAAAGACTTCAAAATAACACAAGCGCAGACTGAGGTAAACTTCTTTTATTTAAATCCTTGACTACAAGTTGAATTTAGAGCGACTTTTGAACCATTTTCATACATTCTCTTAAATGGCGCAATACTGTCACGTATGTAAATCACAAACAACGTCTGGGCCACCTGTGTGTTTACCTGTAATAATTAAATTGTAATCAGTGAGAATTTGGGTGGTTGATTGTGCCCAGGATTTTTATGTCTCCTTGATATAAACACCAATCTTGTTAATTAGATGCAAAATTTGTTTAGCTAAAGATCTTCTCTCAAATTTCAGAAAAGCAGCATCTGTATTAGCAAAACACCCAACAAGGATCAAGAGTGGGGCAGATGCTCTCAAACTGGTAACATACAGCTGAACTGTACATAAAATTATTTTGTTTCCTTTGTTTACCTTTCACAAGTTAACATATGATCGCAGCTGGATCAGAACCATAGAATGATGATCATTAAAGATGTATACGCTTGGTGCCAGTACTGCAGATTCTGGGAAGTCATTCCCTGGGTGCCAGAGGCTTTTCTTGCATGGTTATGTGGTCGAGTTGTGTTACTGTTGTCCTGTGCAAAAATCCCTAGTTGCACTGCACCTCTCATGTGACTTGAGTACCCCATATGTGCAAAGAAAAACTTCTGGTACCCAGGGTAGGGATTAGCCACTGCATTCTTTAATAGTTTCATGGTAGCCAGCATAGCAGGTGCATTTTGGAGCTAACAAAGCCAGAGTATGAAAGCGATCATGACCTATGAACAAGCTGATAATGAGATTGGGGAAAGCAGCAAAATAATGTGACCAGGGAAGGGGGGGGGGGGTGGGCATTAGGCAGAAAAAGTACTTTCTTCCCTTCTGCCTCTTTCTCTCTCCCACCACTTTTGATTCTGTCATACTCTCCCAGGTTTAAAAATCCAAGATAGTGGTCCAATACACCATTACTGCCAATTTTAAATGGCACTTCTCTGGGAAAGAAACATTAGCATTGCAGTTTATTTTATAGCAAGTTTCTATTAACTCTTTCCTCCCTAGGAGTGACTTTATAGATTTTACTCTGTCTAATGCGAGATGATTTTGCTCGTCAAAGAGAAACCCCTTAAATACACACACTGTAAATTACTATCATGCAGGCATTATAGCTTTAATTTCAATAAATAATAATTATTATTTGTTTTCCATCACATCATTTAAAAGCCTGGCATTGGAGATAAAATT
>OX419337.1:3280981-3338481 GCA_948470475.1 Galaxea fascicularis | reverse complement strand
TGTCCGTTGTAATGCTGAGTTGTAATGATCTCCTTTGTAATGCTGGGTTCTAATGATGTCCGTTGTAATGCTGAGTTGTAATGATGTCCGTTGTAATGCTGGGTTGTAATGATCTCCTTTGTAATGCTGGGTTGTAATGATGTCCGTTGTAATGCTGAGTTGTAATAATGTCCGTTGTAATGCTGGGTTGTAATGAAGTCCGTTGTAATGCTGAGTTGTAATAATGTCCGTTGTAATGCTGAGTTGTAATGATGTCCGTTGTAATGCTGGGTTGTAATGATGTCCGTTGTAATGCTGGGTTGTAATGATCTCCGTTGTAATGCTGAGTTGTAATGATGTCCGTTGTAATGCTGGGTTGTAATGATGTCCGTTGTAATGCTGGGTTGTAATGATGTCCGTTGTAATGCTGAGTGGTAATAATGTCCGTTGTAATGCTGGGTTGTAATGGAGTCCGTTGTAATGCTGAGTTGTAATAATGTCCGTTGTAATGCTGAGTTGTAATGATGTCCGTTGTAATGCTGGGTTGTAATGATGTCCGTTGTAATGCTGGGTTGTAATGATGTCCGTTGTAATGCTGAGTTGTAATGATGTCCGTTGTAATGCTGGGTTGTAATGATGTCCGTTGTAATGCTGAGTTGTAATGATGTCCGTTGTAATGCTGGGTTGTAATGATGTCCGTTGTAATGCTGGGTTGTAATGATGTCCGTTGTAATGCTGGGTTGTAATGATCTCCTTTGTAATGCTGAGTTGTAATGATGTCCGTTGTAATGCTGAGTTGTAATGATGTCCCTTGTAATGCTGGGTTGTAATGATCTCCTTTGTAATGCTGAGTTGTAATGATGTCCCTTGTAATGCTGGGTTGTAATGATCTCCTTTGTAATGCTGTGTTGTAATGATGTCCGTTGTAATGATGTCCGTTGTAATGCTGAGTTGTAATGATGTCCGTTGTAATGCTGTATTGTAATGATGTCCGTTGTAATGCTGAGTTGTAATAATGTCCGTTGTAATGCTAAGTTGTAATGATGTCCGTTGTAATGCTGTGTTGTAATGATGTCCGTTGTAATGCTGAGTTGTAATGATGTCCGTTGTAATGCTGAGTTGTAATGATGTCCGTTGTAATGCTGAGTTGTAATGATGTCCGTTGTAATGCTGAGTTGTAATGATGTGCGTTGTAATGCTAAGTTGTAATGATGTCCGTTGTAATGCTGAGTTGTAATGATGTCCGCTGTAATGCTGGGTTGTAATGATCTCCTTTGTAATGCTGGGTTGTAATGATGTCCGTTGTAATGCTGAGTTGTAATAATGTCCGTTGTAATGCTGGGTTGTAATGATGTCCGTTGTAATGCTGAGTTGTAATAATGTCCGTTGTAATGCTGGGTTGTAATGATGTCCGTTGTAATGGTGAGTTGTAATGATGTCCGTTGTAATGCTGGGTTGTAATGATGTCCGTTGTAATGCTAAGTTGTAATGATGTTCGTTGTAACGCTAAGTTGTAATGATGTCCGTTGTAATGCTATGTTGTAATGATCTTCGTTGTAATGCTGGGTTGTAATGATGTCCGTTGTAATGCTGCGTTGTAATCATGTCCGTTGTAATGCTGGTTTTTAATGATGTCCGTTGTAATGCTGAGTTGTAATGATGGCCGTTGTAATGCTGAGTTGTAATGATGTCCTTTGTAATGCTGTGTTGTAATGATGTCCGTTGTAATGCTGGGTTGTAATGATGTCCGTTGTAATGCTAAGTTGTAATGATGTCCGTTGTAATGCTGAGTTGTAATGATGTCCGTTGTAATGTTGAGTTGTAATGATGGCCGTTGTAATGCTGAGTTGTAATGATGTCCGTTGTAATGCTGGGTTGTAATGATGTCCGTTGTAATGCTGAGTTGTAATGATGGCCGTTGTAATGCTGAGTTGTAATGATGTCCTTTGTAATGCTGGGTTGTAATGATGTCCGTTGTAATGCTGAGTTGTAATGATGTCCGTTGTAATGCTGGGTTGTAATGATCTCCTTTGTAATGCTGTGTTGTAATGATGTCCGTTGTAATGCTGAGTTGTAATGATGTCCGTTGTAATAGTGGGTTGTAATGATGTCCGTTGTAATGCTGTGTTGTAATCATGTCTGTTTTAATGCTGAGTTGTAATGATGGGCGTTGTAATGCTGAGTTGTAATGATGTCCGTGGTAATGCTTCGTTGTAATGATGTCCGTTGTAATGCTGGGTTGTAATAATGTCCGTTGTAATGCTGAGTTGTAATAATGTCCGTTGTAATGCTAAGTTGTAATGATGTCCGTTGTAATGGTGAGTTGTAATGATGTGCGTTGTAATGCTAAGTAGTAATGATGTGCGTTGTAATGCTGGGTTGTAATGATGTCCGTTGTAATGCTGACCTGTAATGATGTCCGTTGTAATGGTGGGTTGTAATGATGTCCGTTGTAATGCTGAGTTGTAATGATGTCCGTTGTAATGCTGTGTTGTAATCATGTCTGTTTTAATGCTGAGTTGTAATGATGGGCGTTGTAATGCTGAGTTGTAACTATGTCCGTTGTAATGCTGGGTTGTAATGATGTCCGTTGTAATGCTGCGTTGTAAAGATGTCCGTTGTAATGCTGGGTTGTAATGATGTCCGTTGTGATGCTGCGTTGTAATGCTGGGTTGTAATCATGTCCGTTGTAATGTTGCGTTGTAATGATGTCCGTTGTAATGCTAAGTTGTAATGCTGAGTTGTAATGATGTGCGTTGTAATGCTGGGTTGTAATGATAACCGTTGTAATGCGGAGTTGTAATGAAGTCCGTTGTAATGCTGGGTAGTAATGATAACCGTTGTAATGCGGAGTTGTAATGAAGTCCATTGTAATGCTGCATTGAAATGATGTCCGTTGTAATGCGGAGTTGTAATGAAGACCGTTGTAATGCTGCGTTATAATGATGTCCGTTGTAATGCTGCGTTGTAAAGATGTCCGTTGTAATGCCAGGTTGTGATGATGTCCGTTGTAATGCTGAGTTCTAATGATGTCCGTTGTGATGCTGCGTTGTAATGCTGCATTGTAATGCTGCGTTGTAATGCTGGGTTGTAATGATCTCCGTTGTAATGTTGCGTTGTAATGATGTCCGTTGTAATGCTGGGTTGTAATGATGTCCGTTGTAATGCTGCGTTGTAATGATGTCGTTTGTAATGCTGAGTTGTAATGATGTCCGTTGTAATGCTGGGTTGTAATGATAAGCGTTGTAATGCGGAGTTGTCATGAAGTCCGTTGTAATGCTGGGTTGTAATGATAACCGTTGTAATGCGGAGTTGTAATGAAGTCCGTTGTAATGCTGTGTTGAAATGATGTCCGTTCTAATGCGGAGTTGTAATGAAGACCGTTGTAATGCTGCGTTGTAATGATGTTCGTTGTAATGCTGAGTTGTAATAATGTCCGTTGTAATGCTAAGTTGTAATGATTTCCGTTGTAATGCTGAGTTGTAATGATGTCGGTTGTAATGGTGAGTTGTAATGATGTCCGTTGTAATGCTGGGTTGTAATGATGTCCGTTGTAATGCTGAGTTGTAATGATGTCCGTTGTAATGGTGAGTTGTAATGATGTCCGTTGTAATGCTCAGTTGTAATTATTTCCGTTGTAATGCTGAGTTGTAATGATGTCGGTTGTAATGCTGAGTTGTAATGATGTCCGTTGTAATGCTGGGTTGTAATGATGTCCGTTGTAATGCTGAGTTGTAATGATGTCCGTTGTAATGCTGAGTTGTAATGATGTGCGTTGTAATGCTGAGTTGTAATGATGTCCGTTGTAATGCTGAGTTGTAATGATGTCCGTTGTAATGCTGAGTTGTAATGATGTCCGTTGTAATGCTGGGTTGTAATGATGTCCGTTGTAATGCTAAGTTGTAATGATGTCCGTTGTAATGCTGAGTTGTAATGATGTCCTTTGTAATGCTGGGTTCTAATGATGTCCGTTGTAATGCTGAGTTGTAATGATGTCCGTTGTAATGCTGGGTTGTAATGATCTCCTTTGTAATGCTGGGTTGTAATGATGTCCGTTGTAATGCTGAGTTGTAATAATATCCGTTGTAATGCTGGGTTGTAATGAAGTCCGTTGTAATGCTGAGTTGTAATAATGTTCGTTGTAATGCTGAGTTGTAATGATGTCCGTTGTAATGCTGGGTTTTAAGGATGTCCGTTGTAATGCTGGGTTGTAATGATGTCCGTTGTAATGCTGAGTTGTAATGATGTGCGTTGTAATCCTGGGTTGTAATATTGTCCGTTGTAATGCTGAGTGGTAATAATGTCCGTTGTAATGCTGTATTGTAATGATGTCCGTTGTAATGCTGAGTTGTAATAATGTCCGTTGTAATGCTAAGTTGTAATGATGTCCGTTGTAATCCTGTGTTGTAATGATGTCCGTTGTAATGCTGAGTTGTAATGATGTCCGTTGTAATGCTGAGTTCTAATGATGTCCGTTGTAATGCTGTGTTGTAATCATGTCTGTTTTAATGCTGACTTGTAATGATGGGCGTTGTAATGCTGAGTTGTAATGATGTCCGTGGTAATGCTTGGTTGTAATGATGTCCGTTGTAATGCTGGGTTGTAATGATGTCCGTTGTAATGCTGAGTTGTAATAATGTCCGTTGTAATGCTAAGTTGTAATGATGTCCGTTGTAATGGTGAGTTGTAATGATGTGCGTTGTAATGCTAAGTTGTAATGATGTCCGTTGTAATGCTGGGTTGTAATGATGGCCGTTGTAATGCTGACCTGTAATGATGTCCGTTGTAATGGTGGGTTGTAATGATGTCCGTTGTAATGCTGAGTTGTAATAATGTCCGTTGGAATGCTAAGTTGTAATGATGTCCGTTGTAATGGTGAGTTGTAATGATGTGCGTTGTAATGCTAAGTTGTAATGATGTCCGTTGTAATGCTGGGTTGTAATGATGTCCGTTGTAATGCTGACCTGTAATGATGTCCGTTGTAATGGTGGGTTGTAATGATGTCCGTTGTAATGCTGAGTTGTAATGATGTCCGTCGTAATGCTGTGTTGTAATCATGTCTGTTTTAATGCTGAGTTGTAATGATGGGCGTTGTAATGCTGAGTTGTAACTATGTCCGTTGTAATGCTGGGTTGTAATGATGTCCGTTGTAATGCTGCGTTGTAAAGATGTCCGTTGTAATGCTGGGTTGTAATGATGTCCGTTGTAATGCTGGGTTGTAATGATGTCCGTTGTGATGCTGCGTTGTAATGCTGGGTTGTAATCATGTCCGTTGTAATGTTGCGTTGTAATGATGTCCGTTGTAATGCTAAGTTGTAATGATGTCCGTTGTAATGCTGCGTTGTAATGCTGAGTTGTAATGATGTGCGTTGTAATGCTGGGTTGTAATGATAACCGTTGTAATGCGGAGTTGTAATGAAGTCCGTTGTAATGCTGGGTTGTAATGATAACCGTTGTAATGCAGAGTTGTAATGAAGTCCATTGTAATGGTGCACTGAAATGATGTCCGTTGTAATGCGGAGTTGTAATGAAGACCGTTGTAATGCTGCGTTATAATGATGTCCGTTGTAATGCTGCGTTGTAAAGATGGCCGTTGTAATGCCAGGTTGTAATGATGTCCGTTGTAATGCTGAGTTCTAATGATGTCCGTTGTGATGCTGCGTTGTAATGCTGCATTGTAATGCTGCGTTGTAATGCTGGGTTGTAATGATCTCCGTTGTAATGTTGCGTTGTAATGATGTCCGTTGTAATGCTGGGTTGTAATGATGTCCTTTGTAATGCTGCGTTGTAATGATGTCCTTTGTAATGCTGAGTTGTAATGATGTCCGTTGTAATGCTGGGTTGTAATGATAAGCGTTGTAATGCGGAGTTGTCATGAAGTCCGTTGTAATGCTGGGTTGTAATGATAACCGTTGTAATGCGGAGTTGTAATGAAGTCCGTTGTAATGCTGCGTTGAAATGATGTCCGTTCTAATGCGGAGTTGTAATGAAGACCGTTGTAATGCTGCGTTGTAATGATGTTCGTTGTAATGCTGAGTTGTAATAATGTCCGTTGTAATGCTAAGTTGTAATGATTTCCGTTGTAATGCTGAGTTGTAATGATGTCGGTTGTAATGCTGAGTTGTAATGATGTCCGTTGTAATGCTGAGTTGTAATGATGTCCGTTGTAATGGTGAGTTGTAATGAAGACCGTTGTAATGCTGCGTTATAATGATGTCCGTTGTAATGCTCCGTTGTAAAGATGTCCGTTGTAATGCCAGGTTGTGATGATGTCCGTTGTAATGCTGAGTTCTAATGATGTCCGTTGTGATGCTGCGTTGTAATGCTGCATTGTAATGCTGCGTTGTAATGCTGGGTTGTAATGATCTCCGTTGTAATGTTGCGTTGTAATGATGTCCGTTGTAATGCTGGGTTGTAATGATGTCCGTTGTAATGCTGCGTTGTAATGATGTCGTTTGTAATGCTGAGTTGTAATGATGTCCGTTGTAATGCTGGGTTGTAATGATAAGCGTTGTAATGCGGAGTTGTCATGAAGTCCGTTGTAATGCTGGGTTGTAATGATAACCGTTGTAATGCGGAGTTGTAATGAAGTCCGTTGTAATGCTGTGTTGAAATGATGTCCGTTCTAATGCGGAGTTGTAATGAAGACCGTTGTAATGCTGCGTTGTAATGATGTTCGTTGTAATGCTGAGTTGTAATAATGTCCGTTGTAATGCTAAGTTGTAATGATTTCCGTTGTAATGCTGAGTTGTAATGATGTCGGTTGTAATGGTGAGTTGTAATGATGTCCGTTGTAATGCTGGGTTGTAATGATGTCCGTTGTAATGCTGAGTTGTAATGATGTCCGTTGTAATGGTGAGTTGTAATGATGTCCGTTGTAATGCTCAGTTGTAATTATTTCCGTTGTAATGCTGAGTTGTAATGATGTCGGTTGTAATGCTGAGTTGTAATGATGTCCGTTGTAATGCTGGGTTGTAATGATGTCCGTTGTAATGCTGAGTTGTAATGATGTCCGTTGTAATGCTGAGTTGTAATGATGTGCGTTGTAATGCTGAGTTGTAATGATGTCCGTTGTAATGCTGAGTTGTAATGATGTCCGTTGTAATGCTGAGTTGTAATGATGTCCGTTGTAATGCTGGGTTGTAATGATGTCCGTTGTAATGCTAAGTTGTAATGATGTCCGTTGTAATGTTGAGTTGTAATGATGTCCGTTGTAATGCTGAGTTGTAATGATGTCCTTTGTAATGCTGGGTTCTAATGATGTCCGTTGTAATGCTGAGTTGTAATGATGTCCGTTGTAATGCTGGGTTGTAATGATCTCCTTTGTAATGCTGGGTTGTAATGATGTCCGTTGTAATGCTGAGTTGTAATAATATCCGTTGTAATGCTGGGTTGTAATGAAGTCCGTTGTAATGCTGAGTTGTAATAATGTTCGTTGTAATGCTGAGTTGTAATGATGTCCGTTGTAATGCTGGGTTTTAATGATGTCCGTTGTAATGCTGGGTTGTAATGATGTCCGTTGTAATGCTGAGTTGTAATGATGTGCGTTGTAATGCTGGGTTGTAATATTGTCCGTTGTAATGCTGAGTGGTAATAATGTCCGTTGTAATGCTGTATTGTAATGATGTCCGTTGTAATGCTGAGTTGTAATAATGTCCGTTGTAATGCTAAGTTGTAATGATGTCCGTTGTAATCCTGTGTTGTAATGATGTCCGTTGTAATGCTGAGTTGTAATGATGTCCGTTGTAATGCTGAGTTCTAATGATGTCCGTTGTGATGCTGCGTTGTAATGCTGCGTTGTAATGCTGCATTGTAATGCTGCGTTGTAATGCTGGGTTGTAATGATCTCCGTTGTAATGTTGCGTTGTAATGATCTCCGTTGTAATGTTGGGTTGTAATGATGTCCGTTGTAATGCTGCGTTGTAATGATGTCCTTTGTAATGCTGAGTTGTAATGATGTCCGTTGTAATGCTGGGTTGTAATGATAAGCGTTGTAATGCGGAGTTGTCATGAAGTCCGTTGTAATGCTGGGTTGTAATGATAACCGTTGTAATGCGGAGTTGTAATGAAGTCCGTTGTAATGCTGCGTTGAAATGATGTCCGTTCTAATGCGGAGTTGTAATGAAGACCGTTGTAATGCTGCGTTGTAATGATGTTCGTTGTAATGCTGAGTTGTAATAATGTCCGTTGTAATGCTAAGTTGTAATGATTTCCGTTGTAATGCTGAGTTGTAATGATGTCGGTTGTAATGCTGAGTTGTAATGATGTCCGTTGTAATGCTGAGTTGTAATGATGTCCGTTGTAATGGTGAGTTGTAATGATGTCCGTTGTAATGCTCAGTTGTAATGATTTCCGTTGTAATGCTGAGTTGTAATGATGTCCGTTGTAATGCTGGGTTGTAATGATGTCCGTTGTAATGCTGAGTTGTAATGATGTCCGTTGTAATGCTGAGTTGTAATGATGTGCGTTGTAATGCTGGGTTGTAATGATGTCCGTTGTAATGCTAAGTTGTAATGATGTCCGTTGTAATGCTGAGTTGTAATGATGTCCGTTGTAATGCTGAGTTGTAATGATGTCCTTTGTAATGCTGGGTTCTAATGATGTCCGTTGTAATGCTGAGTTGTAATGATGTCCGTTGTAATGCTGGGTTGTAATGATCTCCTTTGTAATGCTGGGTTGTAATGATGTCCGTTGTAATGCTGAGTTGTAATAATGTCCGTTGTAATGCTGGGTTGTAATGAAGTCCGTTGTAATGCTGAGTTGTAATAATGTCCGTTGTAATGCTGAGTTGTAATGATGTCCGTTGTAATGCTGGGTTGTAATGATGTCCGTTGTAATGCTGGGTTGTAATGATCTCCTTTGTAATGCTGGGTTGTAATGATGTCCGTTGTAATGCTGAGTTGTATGGATGTCCCTTGTAATGCTGGGTTGTAATGATGTCCCTTGTAATGCTGAGTTGTAATGATGTCCCTTGTAATGCTGGGTTGTAATGATCTCCTTTGTAATGCTGTGTTGTAATGATGTCCGTTGTAATGATGTCCGTTGTAATGCTGAGTTGTAATGATGTCCGTTGTAATGCTGTATTGTAATGATGTCCATTGTAATGCTGAGTTGTAATAATGTCCGTTGTAATGCTAAGTTGTAATGATGTCCGTTGTAATGCTGTGTTGTAATGATGTCCGTTGTAATGCTAAGTTGTAATGATGTCCGTTGTAATGCTGAGTTGTAATGATGTCCGTTGTAATGCTGGGTTGTAATGATGTCCGTTGTAATGCTGAGTTGTAATGATGTCCGTTGTAATGCTGAGTTGTAATGATGTGCGTTGTAATGCTAAGTTGTAATGATGTCCGTTGTAATGCTGAGTTGTAATGATGTCCGCTGTAATGCTGGGTTGTAATGATCTCCTTTGTAATGCTGGGTTGTAATGATGTCCGTTGTAATGCTGAGTTGTAATAATGTCCGTTGTAATTCTGGGTTGTAATGATGTCCGTTGTAATGCTGAGTTGTAATAATGTCCGTTGTAATGCTGAGCTGTAATGATGTCCGTTGTAATGCAGGGTTGTAATGATGTCCGTTGTAATGCTAAGTTGTAATGATGTTCGTTGTAACGCTAAGTTGTAATGATGTCCGTTGTAATGCTATGTTGTAATGATGTTCGTTGTAATGCTGGGTTGTAATGATGTCCCTTGTAATGCTGCGTTGTAATCATGTCCGTTGTAATGCTGGTTTTTAATGATGTCCGTTGTAATGCTGAGTTGTAATGATGGCCGTTGTAATGCTGAGTTGTAATGATGTCCTTTGTAATGCTGGGTTGTAATGATGTCCGTTGTAATGCTGAGTTGTAATGATGTCCGTTGTAATGCTCGGTTGTAATGATGTCCGTTGTAATGCTAAGTTGTAATGATGTCCGTTGTAATGCTGAGTTGTAATGATGTCCGTTGTAATGTTGAGTTGTAATGATGTCCGTTGTAATGTTGAGTTGTAATGATGGCCGTTGTAATGCTGAGTTGTAATGATGTCCGTTGTAATGCTGGGTTGTAATGATGTCCGTTGTAATGCTGAGTTGTAATGATGGCCGTTGTAATGCTGAGTTGTAATGATGTCCTTTGTAATGCTGGGTTGTAATGATGTCCGTTGTAATGCTGAGTTGTAATGATGTCCGTTGTAATGCTGGGTTGTAATAATGTCCGTTGTAATGCTGTGTTGTAATGATGTCCGTTGTAATGATGTCCGTTGTAATGCTGAGTTGTAATGATGTCCGTTGTAATAGTGGGTTGTAATGATGTCCGTTGTAATGCTGAGTTCTAATGATGTCCGTTGTAATGCTGTGTTGTAATCATGTCTGTTTTAATGCTGACTTGTAATGATGGGCGTTGTAATGCTGAGTTGTAATGATGTCCGTGGTAGTGCTTGGTTGTAATGATGTCCGTTGTAATGCTGGGTTGTAATAATGTCCGTTGTAATGCTAAGTTGTAATGATGTCCGTTGTAATGGTGAGTTGTAATGATGTGCGTTGTAATGCTAAGTTGTAATGATGTCCGTTGTAATGCTGGGTTGTAATGATGTCCGTTGTAATGCTGACCTGTAATGATGTCCGTTGTAATGGTGGGTTGTAATGATGTCCGTTGTAATGCTGAGTTGTAATGATGTCCGTTGTAATGCTGTGTTGTAATCATGTCTGTTTTAATGCGGAGTTGTAATGATTGGCGTTGTAATGCTGAGTTGTAACTATGTCCGTTGTAATGCTGGGTTGTAATGATGTCCGTTGTAATGCTGCGTTGTAAAGATGTCCGTTGTAATGCTGGGTTGTAATGATGTCCGTTGTAATGCTGAGTTGTAATGATGTCCGTTGTAATGCTGTGTTGTAATGATGTCTGTTGTAATGGTGGGTTGTAATGATGTCCGTTGTCATGCTGAGTTGTAATGATGTCCGTTGTAATGCTAAGTTGTAATGATGTCCGTTGTAATGCTGAGTTGTAATGATGTCCGTTGTAATGCTGTGTTGTAATGATGTCCGTTGTAATGCTGGGTTGTAATGATGTCCGTTGTAATGCTGAGTTGTAATGATGTCCGTTGTAATGCTGGGTTGTAATGATGTCCTTTGTAATGCTGGGTTGTAATGATGTCTGTTGTAATGCTGGGTTGTAATGATGTCCGTTGTAATGCTGAGTTGTAATGATGTCCGTTGTAATGCTGTGTTGTAATGATGTGTGTTGTAATGGTGGGTTGTAATGATGTCCGTTGTCATGCTAAGTTGTAATGATGTCCGTTGTAATGCAGGGTTGTAATAATGTCCGTTGTAATGCTAAGTTGTAATGATGTCCGTTGTAATGCTGGGTTGGAATGATATCCGTTGTAATGCTGGGTTGTAATGATGTCCGTTGTAATGCTGGGTTGTAATGATGTCCGTTGTAATGCTGAGTTGTAATGATGTCCGTTGTAATGCTGGGTTGTAATGATGTCCGTTGTAATGTTGGGTTGTAATGATGTCCGTTGTGATGCTGCGTTGTAATGCTGCGTTGTAATGCTGGGTTGTAATGATCTTCGTTTTAATGTTGCGTTGTAATGATGTCCGTTGTAATGCTGGGTTGTAATGATGTCCGTTGTAATGCTGCGTTGTAATGCTGCGTTGTAATGATGTCCGTTGTAATGCTGAGTTGTAATGATGTCCGTTGTAATGCTGGGTTGTAATGATAACCGTTTTAATTCGGAGTTGTAATGAAGTCCGTTCTAATGCTGGGTTGTAATGATAACCGTTGTAATGCGGAGTTGTAATGAAGTCCGTATTAATGCTAAGTTGTAATGATGTCTGTTGTAATTCTGGGTTGTAATGATGTCCGTTGTAATGCTGAGTTGTAATGATGTCCTTTGTAATGCTAGGTTGTAATGATGTCCGTTGTAATGCTGGGTTGTAATGATGTCCGTTGTAATGCTGGGTTGTAATGATGTCCGTTGTAATGCTAAGTTGTAATGATGTTCGTTGTAATGCTAAGTTGTAATGATGTCCGTTGTAGTGCTGGGTTGTAGTGATGTCCGTTGTAATGCTGGGTTGTAGTGATGTCCGTTGTAATGCTGGGTTGTAATGTTGTCGGTTGTAATGCTGTGTTGTAATGTTGTTTGTTGTAATGCTAAGTTGTAATGATGTCCGTTGTAATGCTAAGGGCTGGTTCACACTTTGACATAAGCGCATAAGCATAAGCATAAACATAAGCATAAGCATAAGAAAAAATACGTGTGTGAACCGGGGTTACATAAGCATAAGCATAAGCATAAACACAAGGAATGGAGAAACTTCCATTCCTTGTGCTTATGCTTATGTTTATGCTTATGCTTATGTAACCCCGGTTCACACATGTATTTTTCTTATGCTTATGCTTATGCTTATGCGCTTATGTCAAAGTGTGAACCAGCCCTAAGTTGTAATGATGTCGGTTGTAATGCTGGGTTGTAATGATGTCGGTTGTAATGCTGTGTTGTAATGATGTTCGTTGTAATGCTGTGTAATAATGATGTCCGTTGTAATGCTGAGTTGTAATGATGTCGGTTGTAATGCTGAGTTGTAATGATGTCCGTTGTAATGCTAAGTTGTAATGATGTCCGTTGTAATGCTGGGTTGTAATGATGTCGGTTGTAATGCTGTGTTGTAATGATGTCCGTTGTAATGCTGAGTTGTAATGATGTTCGTTGTAATGCTGGGTTGTAATGATGTCCGTTGTAATGCTGGGTTGTAATGCTGGGTTGTAATGCTGGGTTGTAATGATGTCCGTTGTAATGCTGAGTTGTAATGATGTTCGTTGTAATGCTGGGTTGTAATGATGTCCGTTGTAATGCTGGGTTGTAATGCTGTGTTGTAATGATGTCCGTTGTAATGCTGAGTTGTAATGATGTTCGTTGTAATGCTGAGTTGTAATGATGTTCGTTGTAATGCTGGGTTGTAATGCTGGGTTGTAATGATGTCCGTTGTAATGCTGAGTTGTAATGATGTCCTTTGTAATGCTGGGTTGTAATGATGTCCGTTGTAATGATGTCGGTTGTAATGCTGAGTTGTAATGATGTCCGTTGTAATGCTGGGTTGTAATGATGTCCTTTGTAATGCTGGGTTGTAATGATGTCCGTTGTAATGCTGAGTTGTAATGATGTCCGTTGTAATGCTGTGTTGTAATGATGTCCGTTGTAATGCTGGGTTGTAATGACGTCCGTTGTAATGCTGGGTTGTAATGACGTCCGTTGTAATGCTGGGTTGTAATGATGTCCGTTGTAATGCTGGGTTGTAATGATGTCCGTTGTAATTCTGGGTTGTAATGATGTCCGTTGTAATTCTGGGTTGTAATGATGTCCGTTGTAATGCTGAGTTGTAATGATGTCCGTTGTAATGCTGGGTTGTAATGATGTCCGTTGTAATGCTGGGTTGTAATGATGTCCGTTGTAATGCTAAGTTGTAGTGATGTCCGTTTTAATGCTGAGTTTTAATGATGTCTGTTGTGATGCTGGGTTGTAATGATGTGCGTTGTAGTGCTTTGTTGTAATGAGGCCCGTTGTAACCCAGGTTGGAGTAATTATCCGTTGTAACCCAGGTTGTAATAAGGTCCGTTGTAACCGAGGTTGCTATGAGGACCATTGTAACGCGGGTTGTAATCATGGCCGTTGTAACCCAGGTTGTAATAAGGTCCGTTGTAACGCTTATTTGTAATAAGGTCCGTTGTAATGCTGGTTTGTAATGAGTCCCGTTGGAACTCAAGTTGTAATAAGGTCCGTTTTAACCCAGGTTATAATGAGAAATGTTGTAATGCTGGTTTGTAAAGAGGTCTCTTGTAACCCAGGTTGTAATAAGGTCCGTTGTAACCCAGGTTGTAATGAGGTCTGTTGTAACCCTGGTTGTAATGAGGACCGTTGTAACTGAGGTTGTAGCAAGGTCCGTTGTAACCCAGGTTGTAATGAGGTCTGTTGTAACCCTGGTTGTAATGAGGACCGTGGTAACTGAGGTTGTAGCAAGGTCCGTTGTAACCCAGGTTGTAATGAGGTCCGTTGTAACCCTGGTTGTAATGAGGACCGTTGTAACTGAGGTTGTAGCAAGGTCCGTTGTAACCCAGGTTGTAATGAGGTCCGTTTTAACCCAGGTTGTAATGAGGTCAGTTGTAACCCAGGTTGTATTGAGGTCCGTTGTAACCCAGGTTGTAATGAGGGCCGTTGTAACCTGGTTGTAAGAAGATCCGTTTTAACCCAGGTTGTAATGAGGTCTGTTGCAACCCAGGTTGGAATGAGGTCAGTTGTAACCCAGGTTGTAATGAGGTCCGGTGTAACCCAGGTTGTAATGGGATCTGTTGTAACCCAGGTTGTAATGCGGTCCGTTGTAACCCAGGTTGTAATGAGGTCCGTTGTAACCCAGCTTGTAATGAGGTCTGTTGTAACCCAGGTTGTAATGAGGTCAGTGTAACCCAGGTTGTAATGAGGTTAGTTGTAACCCAGGTTGTAATGAGGTCCGTTTTAATGCTGGTTTTTAATGAGGTCTGTTGTAACCTGGGTTGTAATGAGGTCTGTTGGAATGCTTGTTTGTAATAAGGTCTGTTGCAATGCTTTGAAGGCAGCGGAGTTGTCATGAGAATTAAAGACGGGATCACACAACATACGTTTTTCTCATTTTTCATTGAGTTCTCCCCAAAAACGTATTATATATTAAATAACTGAGGTATTAATCAATATACATGTATAAACTATGGTCCATACACATGATTTTGTATTAATGTTCTACGATGTCACCTCATTTTGTCCTGTTTTGCTTTACAGCTTGGAATTGACAAAAGTATTGAAACTTACTTTCTGTGTCTACCACCAGGTGCTGGATCCAGTGGTGACATCGATGTATTAGTGACTCATCCTACTTTCAACTCATCTGACACTGATTTTGGAAAGGTCAGTCAGACATCACTGTGATCCACTATCAATAGAGGTATTAACCTTTTGATCGCCAGGATCAACATTGTATTCCCCTAACAATTCTCAAATATTGCATAGGTCCCCCGTGATCATTTCCTGTATTCTCATGCCCTGTGTGCTTAACGAACTAGGGATACAGTAAGGAGAAGTTAGTTGGTGATCACTGTTAGGATGTAAAGGGATAAGAGACTGCAGTCCTTTGTAAATGTGTAATTGACAAAGATTTTAAGTTCCAGACTAAACCAGTGCTTACATTGTTCAGTGATAAAAACTGTTTACCCTTTAACTCCTAGAAGTCATTATCATATAACTTCTTCTTATAATATCAACTGATCTTATCTTTTTTCTCAGGCTTCTTAACGCAATTGCATAAATTGCATAAATTGCATTCACAACTGCGAGGATCATCCTTGATTTGATTTCATTTCCGCAGTTCATATATGATTTACTTCATATACATCATTCACATTCATATCTTTCTCGGGAACATATGAGCCCACATTTGACCAGTTCCCAACATGAGTGGCTTCATGACTCAGTTGGTTAGAGCATCACACTGCCGGTGTCGCGTTGAAGTCCATTGAAGTCATTTTTTCGGGCTTCTTTACGCAATTGCATAAATTGCGTTCACAACTACGAGGATCATCTTTCATTTGAATACCTTATCCAGCAGACGGTGATGAGAACAGATAAATTTATCAAGCAGAAGGTGTTACCTTGATATAACCCTAAATTCTCTTAACTAACGTACAAGGAACTGTATAGCAGCTAGAAAGGAGAATTAATAATCAGATCTTGGGAGTAAAGGGTGAAAGGTTTAACTGAGTGGTCAAAAGGTAGTGCTTATTGAATAGAAGATTGTTAACTGACTAATAAGACCAACATGTTTTCCTTGGCTCATGAAAATTTCAGAAAGCTCTTCTTCATGGTGTTGTGGACAAACTGGTCGAAGGAAATTTCGTCACAGATACATTATCTCTTGGTGACACGAAATTTATGGTAAGGATTATTACTCGGGCTTCCTGTGGAAGGCCCGAGTCTAAATCTGTCGTCCGTTTTTCTTTTTTTTCGTCGTTGTTTTCCACAAACCTCACTTCCGGCGTCTTTGCGCAAGCGCTTACGATGAACCTGTAAAACCCGGTAAAAACCTGTTTACGTTTTGTTTACGCTTGCCTTGTGTGTTGAAAAGCAAAGCACAAAGCAACTGTGGATTCCTCGACGGATTTTTAAAGGAAAAAGTTGACATGTCTACAGCTATGACAAACGGTGTCGTATCCAATACGCTCGAACCAGTTACAAACGCACACGCCGTTCGTGGTAGACCCACACTAAATGATGATGGTGAGCGTACATTTCGAAACGGCTCGTTCCGCGAACTCGAAGCAAATGTGAGAAATATTATGAGATCAAATGAGCTGAAGGAGCTATCAATGAGTACAAAGAGTGCACAAACTTTGACTACCAATGACAAATGTTCCTTGACGAACTTGAGTGGAGCTTTGACACGAACAGTTTAGGTGCTGGCGAATACTAGATACCCGTTGATGATGAGATTAGAGGTACAAAGACGAACAGCAGTAGTAACAACAGCAACAGGAAAGCGCCCATGTTGGGTGATAAAGAACCCACGCATCGAAGCGAAGATGCAAGTAACGTTTTTACTTTTATGGCTATTGTCACCAGTATTTCATTTCTTTTGCATACTTTAGATTGTGGGCTATCAGCTGTATCAAGTCTGTGTAGTGTATTAGTTTTATGTGTAATCTTGTACCTTCGCGTGTTCTACATGAATGTGTTATCAGTTTTATCAACACAAATGTCGGATGTACATGAAAGATGCGAGTTATTTGAGATGGCAATGCAGTTATCTGTACATGATCAACGTGATGCGTTAGTGAAAATAAAATATAGAAAGGAATTCAGATCTCGTTATGCTAAGTTTGTGTATTTTAACGACAACCGTGAATGCCATGTGCCATCAAGACGTGATCGCGAGCCCAGTAGGATACCAGTGAAAACGCTAAAAAGTCTGTCACAGAAAAGCAGAAAACTAAGATTGTTTGTGTTCCCACGGTCCTGTCGTGTTTATTTCCCGGCTGGCACACACTCACACAGGCAGCCCAATGCTTTAACGAATCGAGTTTGAGTCACAAAATACAGGTATAATTTTATATATACCATCCACAACATTCATTTGCCACTCGAAAAGCCCGAGTGAAGGCCAATACGGCCTCTTGTTTTTAATTAAACTTGAAAACGACGTTTAGAAAACTTATCTTTTTCATTCATTACTCTTTGCGACAGCCACTAATTCACTGAGAACTCGGTCATTCAATCAGTTTAAATCAGTCGTTGCTTAGTAACCATTGCTTGCTTGTTCTACGGTTCATCCACTTGCCCTTTTATTTTGTCAGTGAGTCACCCAGTCATTCAAACAGTTATACGAACATTCCCATCTTCACTTTTGCATTCTTTTATCCCTATCTGTATCTTTTCCTTTCGTGTGTTTGTCCCTTTTTTTTTTGATTCATTTGTTCAGCTTTCCCCCCATGAGTTACCAACTTTTTCATCCACATATTCATTGGTCCATTCAGTTCTGCAAAATACATTCGTTTATTCGTCATTCCGTTCGTTCGTACGTGCGTTCGTGCGCTCGTTCGTTCACTCGGTCGGTCGGTCGGTCGGTCGGTCGGTCGGTCGGTCATCTGTTCGTTCGTTTGTTCGTTCGTCCGTCCGTTCGCTTGTTCGTTCGCTCGGTCGCTCGGTCGGTCTTCCGTCCGTCCGTTCGTTCGTTCGTTCGTTCCTTTGTTCCTTCGTTCATTTGTTCGTCCTTTTTTAAAATTTGTTCAGCCTTCGTTTGCTTCTTAATTGGTCACACATCTGCTCCTTCTTTGTGCATTTATTTTATGTATTGTGTATTTAATTACTTTTCAGTCATGTTTTAAACTTTTTACGATATTTCACATTTGCGGTTGATAGGGAGTTTGTGTGCTGCCAAAAACAAAGGAGAAACTACATAGGAGAATTGACATCAGGTTAATATCTTATCCTACCACACAAATTGTTAGTGTTTTGTATTTCCGGTGTCTTTGTTTTAACGTTTTATGTTTTTCATGTCCCAGGTTAATTCCTAATGATCAATATTACTGTGGGATTCTGTACTTTACTGGTAGCGACGAGTTCAACAGAAGAATGCGACAAGAAGCTCTGGAAAAGGGTTTCACCATCAACGAATACTCCATCAGGTTAAGATAGTTCATCTTCATGATTACTGCATGTAATGATTGACTACAGCACTGGCATTTCCAGACTTTCCTAACACACGTGTGGAATACTAAATTGATTTCGATTCGCCTTTTTTTTTTCAGGCCTTTAGGGAGTACGGGTAAGTTACTTTCAAACTTCTTCAGTATCGTCCGTCTAGTCATGTTTGAGTCTACTTGAACCAGGAAAGTCAGAAAGGGAGTGACCAGTCCATAGAGCGGGTTTTAATGAAGTGTCGTGAAACCAAAACCAAGGCAATAGACCTTTTTACCAATACGGCGGCCATCTTGAATTCCGAGGAAATTATGGGATACCCAGGGGGCAGATGAGAAATAATTATAAAGAATACTGTGGCGTGATAACTTTTAACAATAATTTTTCGCTAACCATAGAAACCACTGCCAAATACCGTGACAGAAAGATGTAACGCTTGTAATATTTGTTTTGGAATATGAGAGACAAGCAGTAAAAATTTATCCTGAAAGCTGTGTATACGATAAATTTTCCAGCGATTGCCCCCTCGGCAGCCCATAATTTCTCAGTCAAAACAATAGAATTCAAGATAGCCGCCGTATCGGTAAAAAGGTCTATTACTCTGACCAATGACAAGAGACGAAGACAGCTCTGTGAACCAATCAGAATTTAGATTAATTGCATGCAACCGGCGCCAAGCGCGGGAAAATGCGCGCGCGCAGCTCGCGATTGGTTTTGGTTTTGCTTCTCATTGGCTGAGAAAGTGGCGCGAGTTTTGTTAACCAATCACAGAGCGAAGTAAAACAAAACCAAATCAATGCGAATTATTTCGACACTCCATTGAGCAACTTGATCACCTTCATCATCGTAATCATCAAAACCATTGTAAATATCGTTTTCTCTCTTATTGTCAACGAACGTGTGATGAAGATGAAAGCGATCATCGTAGTTATGAACACCACTTGAGCAGCGTTGATAAAATTCAGGCTTGTGCGGGAGTCGAAACTATGACCTCTCCGATACTGGTGCAATGCTCTACCAACTAAGCAAACAAGCCAAGTGGGAGCTGGTCATTTTGCGGGTTCGTCATGATCATAAACCGCGAGTGGTGAATAAATGAATGCCGGTCATTATATGAAAATCATATATTTGATCAGCTTCCAGCTGCCTTGTTAATTCAGTTGGCAGAGTACTGCACCAGTATCGCAGAGGTCATGGGCTCAACTCCCGATCAAACCTGAAAATTTTTTGACTTTATTTCATCCTTATAATCATCACTGCGAACTTGAATCTGGAAATAAAAGCATTTTGTTGGTTCTCTGCGATTAACTTTTTCTTTCCTGTTTTAGGCGTGCCAGGAGAACCAATACCCGTTACAAGTGAAGAGGAGATATTCGAATTGATCGGCATGGACTATAAACAGCCACACGAAAGAAATCTCTAAACTGAATTTTCTCCAAGATTGCCCTCTTGTCTGGTCGTCCAGCGTGATCAAAGCCTTACAATTTTCAGTGTAAATTGCATTGTATCAAAGAAACGTTTTATTAAATCCTATACAAATTCTCACTGTCGTTTTCTGCCACCCGAATAGTTCATGTCTGCCTCCTCTTCAAAGCGAGTCTAAGTGCGAAGTTTTTGTTATGAAAATTCGTTTTCACTCATATGTAAAGTAGAACTAATTACCGTCACAAAAACTACGCACTTAGACTCGCTTTGAAGAGGAGGCAGACATGAACTCGGAAATGGCCTATTGGTTCTGGTTTTGATTCTCATTGGTTGTGAAGCTGGTAGCGGGAAGTGTTCCAAAACCGTAGCAAACAAGAATTACTTCCGGCATCCAAGTAAAAACCACTGTAAAAGGGAAAGCAAAACGTATCATGGGGGTGTTTACGTGATACCGGGCCGAACTCAGACCGGCATAAGCTCGTATTGGCCTCCATACGTTACATGAGACCGGTATGAAAATGAGCTCAGGGGTGTTAACGTGATACCGAGGCGACTTTAGTCCCGGAGGGAGTTCAATCCTGTTCCCTCTTGTGGCTCTGTATTGGTTTACATGATACTACCAGAAAATGTCGTACCGGTACGATCTCACCCCGGTTGCTGTCTCGCGGCGAGAATTTCATTCCGGTACGAATCTCGCAACGGTATCATGTAAATGAACACCTATCATAGTAACAACGACTTGTTTCGGAACTGGAACGGGTAGCGCATGCGTAGTTTTCCGCCGACCGGTTGGCTGAGTTGGTAGAGCGCCGGACTACCGTGCGGGAGGTCGTGGGTTCAAAGCTCCGGTCGGACCAACACTCAGGATCTTTAAATAACTGAGGAGAAATTGGTTCCTTTGCAATGACATCTGCAAACGGTTGGACTTGCTAGTCCTCTCTCGGATAAGGACGATAAACCGGAGGTCCCGTTTCACAACCTTCGCAATTGATTCTGTGGGACGTTAAAGAACCACTAGGGACGTAACGAACCCTGGCTGCGACCACCCTTAGCTCATATGGCTAGTTCATTTGCAATATGTGGATAAATAAAATTACTTACTTACTTTTTAACGACGATGAGGAGAAATGAGACCCATTTCTTCGAGCAACATGAATCAGGTAAAGGTGATACCAAATCAAGTAGGCATCCCTGTGTGAAACTGGCGTCGGCGCGAGTTTTCTCATGTAAACACCCCCCTCAAACCGTACCGCTCTCATGCCAGTGTAAACGGAAACGGAAACGAATCTCATACCGGGTCCAGAAATTTCAATCCTGCTTGCTTTTGAATGATAATTCTTACTGTTTCTTAGCAGTGATAGCATCACAATACGGATAGCAATAGTAAATAAGACGTAGAAAGTAGCATCAATTGAACGGCTGCGCTCATGTAAGGGATCCGCACAGTGAACGAGCCGCCCAATGAGCGTTATTTTCCATTTTTCTGTAATCTGTAAATTCTACGCTTGTCTATTGGCGTAAATTGAAGGTTATATGGCTCCAAGATCTGCTGTCTTTAAATTCTTCCGATCTCATGTAAACGGCTGCAAAAAATTTGTACCGGTACAAGCTCGTAATGGTGTCAATTCGTCTAGGTCTCATGTGAAAACCCCCAGTAGTACTAATGCGCGTGACGCTCTGTTATTCAATGTACTTGCTTCGAGTTCTGATTGGCTCATTGCGCTGCTTGCTTTTGTTGTGATCAATTGCGAATTAAAACTATCAACAACAACAACATTTATTTCAATAACACAGTATATGATATAGAAAGTGCTGACCCGCAGTACAGCAAAAAGGTAATCGAGGCGGGCCAGACAAAAAGAGAAGTTTAACAACAAGGATAAGAAACCTATTTGTAAGTAGGAAAATTACAAACAAACACAGTAGCAAACTTGCAGACTTCATTTACTATCAGCAGCCCATAACAAATGATTTTTAAGGAAAGAATTTATTTGCCAAAGCTGACTTAAACAATAACCAAAAAGTTAAAGCAGGATCGTTTCATGCATAAGTCTCCGGGTTGCTAGAGTAACTAATGGTCAGATTTTTGTTCGAACTCTTGTTGACGTAAGCATTCATGAATTCTTCAAACGCATTTTCCCAGACCTTAACCTTGGCCAGCTTGCTTTCGTCTTCGTAATCGATCACTACGAAGTTGATGATCAATGTCGTTGCGTTCTTGTACTCCGTGCCATTAAAACCATCCAAGACAAAGTTGGGATCAATAGCTCCACCAAACGTGGCAATACAAGGTTCCAGTAATCTGTCATCCTTTTGCGAACCTGGATACCTGCAAATAAAAATAAAGTCAGTGGTCTTAAAACAGACGCATTTCGCGTAACTTAGTTTTCTCACCCCACTTCCTGTTCAAGTAGCATCCCCGGTAACTTGTGTTGGGATCATTTCCCGACAATCAGACCACACAGAACCCAAACTAAGCGCGCGAAGAAAGGGAGTGTCCAACCTCGTTTCCAGGACCTTTCCCTTATGCAGAACTGATCTGTGATTATTTGGGCAAACGCGAAAGAAAAGGTCCTGGGAATAAGGTTGGGGAGTGACAGGGGTCATACAAGAAAGCCTAATACGAATTAACCCCAAAACACACAGGAACACACGGGAGGCGAGTCTTCTTTATTCATTTTGAAATTTATCTTAATTTAACGTTTGCAAACCTCAATATTTTACTTCCCATACAACGCCTCATATATCCAATGGTCGCTCGCTAAACGCGTTCTCTCCAAAGTTATGTATCGGGTCACCTAACGTGCTTAATGTAAATTACTTAAGATTACACCATTTTCTCGTAATATGAGTTTGGGCGGCCTGTGATATGATCAGACAAGCAAAGTGAAGAGCGAATCAGTGCCTTTCTTCTGTCTGTCTGTCTGTCTGTCTGTCTGTTTGTCTGTCCGTCTACTTGTCTAGTCATTTTTCTAGTCGCTCGCTGGCTGGCTGTCTCTCTCTCTCAAACTTTCTCTCTCTGTCTAGCTCTCTTTCTCTTTTTGGAGAAAGGTTGGCGCAGTGGTGAGCGCGTTTGCCTGCCACCAATGCGTCCCGGGTTCGATTGCCGTACGTACTTGGCATCATAAGTGGGCTGAGTTTGTTGGTTCTCTACTCTGCTCTGACAGGTTTTTGTCTCGGTACTCCGGTTTTCCCCTCTCCTCAAAACCAACATTTAATTAGATTTGAGTTGATTTAGAGTTGATGGATTTTACAGTCTCCCCGATTAGTAGAACACCTGTGCTCAGCTAGAAAGATTTGACAAGTTTAAGACTTAAATAAGGCTATTATTATTATCTTTCCTCGCACCTTTATCTAAAGCTGTTTCGCTCTGACGAAATGGTGGGTCATACAGGTTGAACATACTCACTTTGTGCACCACAGTAAGTGGTCATGGAAGTCGTACGCCTTGAAGTCGTATTCTTTCGCTTTGGAGCAGTTCAATCCCAAGGAAGTAAGACATTTGTTCAGCTTAGTTTTGTTATTCTGAAAATACTGGAAGATGCTCTCAATTTTGCAGTCTTGATTTGCTTGTGGTAGAAGCTGCGGCTGATAGCAGATGTCCTTTAGCGTGATATAGGAGCTATTAAACGGTACCCTCATGTCGGCGATCTCATTCTGGAGGTCTAGCGCCTTTTGAAATTGAAGCAAAGCAGTTGTTAATTCCTGGCTAATGCCTGTTTGGCAAGGCCTGAATTAATTGAAGTTTGGAGTTGTTCAGCTTTACTGGACTTAGACCTGCCCAGTGGGGATGAGTACGAACGCGAACTAAAGATGCGTTCCCTATTCTTAGCGATTCAGTGTGTGGGTTCTTTAACGTCCCAAAGAGTATATGGATAAATGCTATGAAACGGGACCTATAGTCTATCGTCCTTATCCGAGAAGACTAGGCAGTCTAACCATTTGCACATGTCATCAAAAGGCAGCACCTTATCTTCAGGGATGCGGCAAAAAAGGCCGTGATCTCCAAATGAAAAAAGACTTGGATAGTTGTAGCAATTTGTGGTTAGTGCTTTTGAAGGCGTCCTCGACAAAGATTGGTCAATATCATCTTCAAAGAAGGCAGCAAACAATTTCCATAACTTGAACGGTGTTATCTCCTGATTATGAACCTTTTTTTTTATGAGCAAACACGAGTAAACTGTATTGTCGCGTATTGTTGGTATTAGCAAAAAAATATAATTATGGTAATTGTGATGATCTTAACCCACGGGCTATCGTCATAGGCGTACGGGCATTTTTTTTGCAAGGGGGGGGGGGGGGGCGGTGAACCATTTGCCCAAAATATTCTTACAAGTTGCCAAAGGAAACGAGGATCATACGATGCACTAACAATGGCCTACATATGAATAAATAAATAATTGGCTTTGCCCAAATTTCTCTTGCTGCCCAAAATTTTGGGGGGGCTGCCGGCCCCCGGTCTGTACGCCTATGGCTATCGTTAGCACTGCACGCAGAAAAGAACATTGCCGGATGCTATTTCATTGGTTTTGACAAATACTTGAAATGCACAAGAAGTTTGTGCGACACTATTTGACCTTTATTGTCGGTATGAGTTGTCGCACTTCTTGCATACAGTCTTTACATAAATGCATACTGATGCACTGTCCGTCCCTCGCGACCTTAATATAAAAGAAAATGCCATCTGACTCCTCAGAACATAAACCTCTTTTAATTAAACGGATGCGGCGCCTGGCCAACGAATATTGAAAATGTTATAACCTCGTATCACTAAATTCTAGTCCTAAATATTACGAGACGGCATACCAACAAGTTTTCTTCGTTCCTCGTTTTGCAGCAAGTAAGCTTCAGTTATGACATCGCAGACTTGAATGCGGATTTTTTCGCAAAGCGGAACTCAACTTAGCTATGACATTTCACGATAAGGTATTACATATTTCAGAGGATTCGACATTTTTGCATCATCATAACCGATGCAAGACTTCAAATAGATTTTACGAAATCTTTATGTATCCAAGACAACATGTTAGAACCTATGATACCCATTGATAGGTAGGCTTATACTGCATAGTTTTTTCGTGTAAGTAAGGGGAAATTGTGTGACCTTAAATTAGCCTTCTCAAGCTATCATATGTTACGACAAAACCCGACATGACGAGGAAAAATGTGCTGACCAGCTATCTAAAGTGTCAAGTCAGTGAAAAAATGTAGTGTCGTTTTAGATCTGCTCATGTTGAAAATCAACCCAGATCAAAAGATTCTTTCGCTGAATTGTAAGGCTTTTAAATCAAAGATACAGGAATGAAGAGCCGATAAACTTCTTACGTTTTGTGCGTGAAACTTCATGCCCTTCTGTCTATCCACGGTATGCATGCATGTGCTAGGTTATATTATTGATACCCTGGATTAAATGTCTACCGACCATAGAGGTGCTTAAGGCAATCGTTTTGCGAAGAGAACTGTTTGAAGATAGTAGGTCGAGGGTCTTCGGATAAGGGTACCTTTTGTTTGATGTCACGGCGCTCAGTTCAGGCTCAGACTCAGGTCACGCCGAGACTGCAAGGCCAGCAGCTTTGCATCATACTCTAACATGATGAACAGTAACAAAACCGTAGGCAGAAGGGGATATCGCTTGAACCCAAAATGAAAACTAAAAAGCATTGAGCAGTTACTGTACCTGATTTAACAACTCTAGATGGAAAATTGGTCCAAAAGGAATCCACTTTTGGTCTGGCCAGTGGTGATAACCAGTTCTCACAGGGTTCGTCGAGCGGATGATCAGACGCTCTGTGCGGAATTTGAGGTCGTAAATATCGCCCTGTTCAACGCTGTCATCAGTAGTGGCCCAAACATTTAATGTATGCGTCAAAACGACAGCAACCAACAGTCCGCAGGTCACCATTTCTAGGTTTAGGCACCGAGCCATGACAAAGATTACTTGCTTTCTTCTCGATCGCAAATCTTGATAAAGTCTCCACGAAAGAGTGTGGTACTTAAGTGACTCTTACTTGATATTGCATCAGTTGCATCAGTTGTAGTTCTTTGATTGGTTGATTTTCATCTGACCAAGCTCTGGGCTCGATAACTGCGTTACCGACCGCTGTTTTAGGAAATGAGCCCGCGTTCACGAGGTAACCTGAGGAAAATGGGCAGGTCGTAGGTACTTTATGTATCCCCAATTATACATACCCTTGTATATCCCTGCACACCCTTGTGTACCACTGTATACCCCTGTACACCCTTGCACACCCTTATATATTCTTGTATACCACTGCATACCCCTGCATACCACTGTATACCCCTGTATACCCCTATATACCCCTATATACCCCTGTATACTCCTGTATACTCCTGTATACCCCTGTATACCCCTGTTTACCCCTGTTTACCCCTGTATACGATAAAATAAGATGACAAAAACTTTATTCAAAATCACGCTAGTCTATAAAACAATGTATTCAACAATGGCTGGTTTCCAGTTGGGGCGTGAGCTAAGTATAAACATTAAAAATATACTAAATATACTAACAACCATGACTAAAATTATTCATGCTTTAAATATATTACCCTAAGAATAGATTACTATCTGACATTTGGTCTATAAGTTGAAATAAACTTATCAAACGTGGCCAAAGTTTCACAATTACGTATTTCATTCTGTAAGGAATGCCAAACCTTAGCACCATTATAGCTAAAACTCTTGTTCATCTAAAATTCAGTGTTTGGCAATGGAAGGGCCAACGTATTATCAACGTTCCTTTGAGGGTAACTGTAGGCTGGACATCAGCGCCTTATGATATCCGAAAGCCTCACCGGTGCCAATTCACGGAGAGCCATAAATATTTACCTACCCTTAATATAAATTCTGCGTTCGCTTAGTAAAGTTCAGCCAAGATGACGTAGGGCTAATTCAGACTGTGCAGCCTCGTTTCTGTAACGCATGATTACCCTAGGGCATGATTACTCTAGCGCATCCTTGTATACCCCTCTATACCCCTCTATACCCCTGTATTCCCCTCTATATATACCCTTCTATACCTCTGTATACCCTTCAGTTGTATACCCCAGTTTACAACTGTATACCTTTGAATACCCCTGTTTACCCTTGTATACCACTGTATATACCCACGCGTGCCCACACATTCGGACCCCAGTTAAAGAGTCAAAAGTACATTATGCAGACCAAAATCACTTTATTTCAAGAATTACCCTTCGTACAGCAATATCCCATCGGAAATCAAGTAATCTAAAACCCCGTGTGTCAGAACCTCATGCGAAAAAAGGATTTGCCTCTTTAATATCAAAAAAGAAATTATCGCAAGCAGCAATGCTGTACAATGCATTTTCCAATTTTTTTTACTGATGTTAAACAAATGTCCCTGCATTTTTTCTAAGTTTTAACTTAATTTTGTTAATTAATATTTGAAAACAATCACAAGTATAAAAGATACTATGATTATGAAACTGAAATTGCTAGAACTCGATATTGCTATTGCTTATAACTCCCGAAAAGGTACCTTAATAAACTCCCTGGTTTTGGTGTAGCTAATCTCTGACCATGGAACCTTGTAGATCTTGAGTAATTAAGGGCTCTAAACAAAGGTCAATCTTCAGAAAGATCAATTTGAGCAGCTACGATGGATTGCTCCAAGGCCTTCACTGGAGACTTTGCTTGGTTTGTTCTTGTAATCGCAATCCATGCCCTCCAGTTTTCGACGATTCCTGAATTATGAGACTTATAAAAAGGAAAAAAGGAAAAAAATTAACATCAAAAGCCTTTGATGAAGTATAACTCACTGAAGTGAAAAATAAAACCCGGCATAACGACTGACATAAAGGAACTGTCCTCCATCTGGAGGGGATTGTACAAAATACAAATTCAAAGTGGACAGACTGCAAATTGTAGTAGTTGCCAAAATATATATCTACGCGCCGCAACTGTCATCAGTAGGATGCCTAAGATGTGTGTAAGTCCACAATTGGTTTTGGCTCCATTAAATCCTATACGAATTGTAGAACATTTTAGGAGGAGCCACTCACAGGCAACACATGTAAGTAAGGAAAATAACACAAAGTGAAATGAAGACGTTATTAAACGAACTAAATGCACACGTAAATTAAATAGATAAATAATGCACGCGCAAAAAATAAAATTGCGCGCACATGCGCGCCAAGACACAAACGAAACACAAATCAAAGCAACACTGAAATACGTGGTGTAAAGATACGATGCTTCAATTCAAGCCTGGATTGCTAATCTCATTTCACGCAGGGCTGCACCATACTTCTCGATGATAAGACCATGGCGACTGAAGAATTTATTAAATGATTTCCGAAGTAGATTAGTTTCAAAGCGTTGTTGTTTGAGACGCAACGAAAGTGGACGGAGTCTATTTATGAAGTCAACCTTGGACGTGCAAATTCTAGCATATCTCACCAGTTGTGATATGTAAACGCCGTATAAGCTGGATTGGCGGGAATGTTGCTGAAACTATTTGGTTAGATTTAGATAAATCTATAATAATTTAGATTTAGATAATCTAAGATTTAAAAGCATACCCCGATAAAACGCATTCACTGGTTACTATTCTAAGGAGTGTTTCTGCTGTTGTCGATGTTACTTTTTCTTACGTTTTACGTTACGCTGCTGGGTCATAAAAATAACTATGGGCAATTGTTGCCGCAACTGTATGATTCAATTCAAATGCTCAGTAGTTGTCTTCGTCTAGTGATGAAGTTGCTGACGGTTGATTGCATCTTTAACCTGCGTCTTCTGATTTTAGGAATCATATATATTGAATATAAAACGAACTGAGTTTTTGTCGACTTCCCCAACCACGTGTGTTGTCTGTCATATCTGATAACAAGCTGTCCGACTGGAGACTGGGAATATTTTCACGGTGGACGAAGTGAAATTCGACGTGTGAATCAAATTGCCGTATTTAATTATTTTAGTCGTCTGAAATAGGAATTAAATTCGGCACATGTGAAATGCGACGTTTGAACCGGGCCTCAATGCTGATTGCTATATAGTGGCTACGCAAGTGTTCGGTGTTATCAGTCAAAACAATTGGTATTGAAACATTGGGGTGAAGTGCCAAAATTATCTGGGCAGCCTGCACCTCTTATTTCACTGGCAAAAGTCATTACCAAATAACTACTGAAGAAAGATTAGCTACTGCTAATTAAATTCAGTAAGACTATAAAAAAAAATCAAAATTTGAGGTTGTGCTGCATAAATTAATTTTGCAAAGGGATGAATAATAAATATAGGGACGGATGCAAAAAATGAACGGGTGGACAGAGAAGCACCCACATTCAAAAAAGCCTTTTAACAGTTCAAAAGTTCGCAATAGTAGTAGTTTTGTTTTAAAACTAATCTAAGCTTAGTATTTTTCTAATTACTTGGAATTTGTTTTGCGCGATTGTGTGTCAAAAGGAACACACCAGAGGCTTTCCATTTTAGCAATTCCTGTCGGATGGAATATGCTTGTCTTCATCTCTATTCCCGAAAATTCCCAAAATAGACAAAAAGTCAATTTACAAGCTGAACCTGCAAAAAAGGCGCACCCTTATGTTTTCACTTGAATTTGAAATAATCTGTGCCGTTTGTTATCATGGATCAGTTGCGTTGTCCTACTTAATACATCACGTGATGTAAGAACTCGTGTAAGACTTATATTATCTGAATCAGCTAGGGCTGGAGTCAGCAGAGTGCAACACTTTCTGCTTAGGGGCGAACCATTTGACTTTTGAGGGGGGAGGGGGGAGATTTCTCTGAGGCAACAATATTTTTCCCAACTGACCAACAAGACAGTTTTTTTTTCAGTCGAATAGCAGTGCAATATCCTTTCATGAGTTGTAAGAATTTTTTGGCTGCACAGTGCATGCATGAATTGTTTTTCCTCAGACCTGGGCACTCATGGATTTTTTCCCTTTGTTTGGGAGGCTGCAGGAATTTTTTTCAAAGTCTTCCAACCCCTCCCCCCCCCTTCTCCAAAGTCAAATGGTTCGCCCCTTAGAGTTCCTCAGTCGCGCGCCTTTCGAAGTTTCTGATTTTGTCCTAAACAGATCAAAATGTAATTCGTCAGGCTAGCACAATAAAAATCATGTGTAGCGGGGTCACTTGACCACTTATTAAACTGCATTTTGAGTGATCGATAGAAATAAATTGACGCCATATGCGTGAGATCACGATAACAGCAATGTTACGGGTCGGGGTAACCATCCGTGTATCGTTCAAAGAAACAAGTGAAGACAAAGCCAGCCAGGCCGGAGTCTATCTTTTTGTCGACGGTTACATGTCAAGGGGCAATTTTTTTAATTCATAAAATTGGAAATGCTGTTAAAAAAGAATTGTTTTAGTGTTCTGCAATTATTAATATGAAACCACTATTAAAGCTTGACTGCAATTTCGATCAGTCGCTCTTACGTTTTCTAAATGAACGAAGAAGGCTGTTTGTGTATCGATCGTGTTCAAAACAAAGCAATTCGCGCGAGAGATTCGGGACGTCTTCGCAAGCCTCACCATCCCTGGTGATCCGCTTCGACCCCTCAAGTTCCGTCAAAAAAGATGTTGACAAGGACAGCAACCTTTTATTGCGTGAAGCAATCTCAATGGGTAAGAAACCCAGCGGTCAAGTGTAAACTAAAACCATCCCAACGAATGAAACCGCATTATAAAACACCAAAAAGCGTTTAACCTAACGCGAACTGTCCTGTCCTTTTTATACATACTGTAGAATCCAAGTGTCGGTTCATTATCACTTGAACTATGCACCTACACAAACAAAGCTAACAAAAATACTGTTTTATTTTTTATAAACAGGCTGAAAAAGCCATTCTTAACTTATAGATTGGCTTTCGCTGGATTTGCTCTAAAATAACACAACCAAACAGTAGCGAGACGACTGTAACGATTTCGCGTGATTTTTCAATAGCATGGTACCCCATCCAACAGCTGTTTAAAGTAACCAGTTGTCACGTAATAAATCTGTTCATCACTAAAACGTTTATTTTCGATTTTCAGGTTGAACAATCGCTTAAAGGAGCCTCAGGCACGTCACGGCCATGTGCATTAAGAGTAATTGGTGACTGATTTTCAAATTCCCCGCCTTGATACTTATTGATCAAAAACACCAAAAGAATGTTCCACCAGATGGAGATACGAACGAGACGTTGTGTTCAACATGTTTGTCACTCCACACTGAGACACATTGAGTTCCATAATAACAAGCTACGCCAAGAGAATTAGAGAAACTGTCAAGGCAGGTGCATGCAAACTACACAAGGATGTAAGCTCCGGTTACAGTTTCGATCAAACACGTCTTACCGTTTACAGGATACGGTTCCAAGTGTGTGTGTGTGTGGGGGGGGGGGGGGGGAGGGGACGGTTCCAAGGGCGAGGGGCAGTGGAACGGTTCCAAGTCCGGGGGGAACAGTTCCAAGTGCGGGGGGGAGCGGCTCCCCCATTCCTGGAAACAGAAAGGAGATAAAGTTCTTAGTTTCTTTTGAAAGTTTTAAGTGGTCCTGTGCCGGCACAGGTAGAGTAGGTGCGTCAAAGTTCTTCTGGTAACCATAGAGATGTGAGAATTGTTGCCTTGACGAAGGGACGCTTATGTGGCTCAAAAAAATTAATTAAACCCCAGCATCCTGATTTATTGGATGTAAAGACTTTAAAGGAACGTGCAGGGGTTCGTGTTTTTGCCAAGGCCTATTTTGCTTGAAATTTGCAAATGCTTCAATTCGAAAAGGTCATCTGACTCAAACACTGTAGTTGATCGTGGACTTGAACGTAGTAAAAGACATTACACAGACCGAAAGATCATTTGACCTAACGCCCGGTTTTTTGACGTCACCGGAGACAGTAACCTAGCTAGTTATTATTTAAGTGTTGAACATTTGCAGTACCCTGATAACATCCACAAATATTTGTGACTTGTATATTTTCGTTGGTTGTTCTGCAAATGTGAAATGAGATGTAATTACCGATTGCATACAGAGCTGTTTCGAAAGTAGGGGCAAGAAGCTAAAACAATATACAGAACAATCATCGAAACTTTTTGTAATAAAAACTAACGATAAAAAGTCACGACGTTTCGACCCCTCGGAGGTCATTTTCAAGTGAGAATAAAAGTTTTAACAATTAGCATAAATATGTAAAAACTAGATAAAAATGCGGCGAGCGCCGAAATGTGATAAAATATGTACAAAAGTGTAAAAAGTGCTAAAATATGGAGTAATGAACGGTAGCTAGAGAAAAACAATAGACAAAAAATAATTAATTACAAGAACTGTTCTAAACAAATAATTTGGCGCGGATAGAGTCACACTGTTTGTTTAGCGATGGTTTCAGTTCTTTTATAAAAAACATTTCAAAAATAAGACAATCAAACTTGTTCTGGCACTTTCTCAGGATTCTAAAACTCTTTGCGATGTTGTTAGGTTCCAATGCATGTTTCTCTCTCAGATGGTCGCCGATGGTTGCCCCTTTGTGCTCTTCAATGCGCTGGTGAAGGTGTCGGCAGGTATATCCGACATAACCTGCGTCGCACAGGTCACACTTGAATTGGTACACAACGCACTGTTGGCTTACAAGGGGTGGCTTCTCTTCACGGACCCGGATCTCTTCTTTGATCTTTTTGCTCGTGTAGACAGGGGTAATATCCACACTGATCTTACGGCTTAGGTCGGCAAGTTGTCTCCGTACGGCGTTCGCAGATTTTTGGTCCTTGAAGGGCAACACGACTCTGATTGGGTCCCCACGCTTCTCATCAACGTGGGTGCGTGATTCCTCGGAAACTTTTGAATCAATGAAAAGGCGGATGGTGGACTGCACAAGATCTTCAGGATAACACAGACGGGAAAAGATCACTTTGAGGCGTTCACATTCCTCGTGAAAGGCCTTCCATGTAGACCTCACTTTTTTCTCTGTATAAGTTCTTGTCATTAGGGGGATGATATATCGTTTACTTTTTTTCATATATTCAAAAAAATATATATATTAATCTTACAATTTTGGTTTTGTTTTACTTGAATTTTACTTATATGTGTTTTGTATATACTTCCCCAAGCTATTATGCCATAAAAAAATATAAGGATAGATTAAGCTATAATATATTTGTGTAAGTTGCTTATTATTCCCTTATTCCAGTGTTTCGAGATATACGGGAACAGACAAATGAGATGTGATATTTCCAGCTCAGGGATTCGTCGATCAGTAACACCTAAATATTTTATACATTGCTCTCGTTTGAATAAATGGACCCATTACTGTTTATTATGTGTAAACTAATTGGAATATCCTTTTTTCTTACTGATTTAACAATAATGAAGTTTGTTTTACCCATGTTAATAGATAGTTTGTTAATATCACACCATCGTTTCACTTTGGCTAATTCAGAGTTCATCAAGTGTTCAAGTGTTTTAAGATCCTTTGCGGATGCAAATCATGACATTGGTACCGTCCGCAAACATTTTCAGTTAAAACTTATATGTTCTGAGCTATTTGGTAGATCGTTGATGTAAATAAGAAATAGGAGAGGAAGAATCAGAACATTTCTATTTTCTTCTGATTCCGCTGACGACTCCGTCGATTATAATCAAGTGGAAACTAGATTGATGGATTGATGGAATATATTTTTTCCCTCATTTCAACCGGGCCTTAAGGAATAGCGTGTTGCTGAGAAGTTTAAAACATAAAGATGATAACTCAGGAACAAGACACAAATATAGTCATTGGGTAATTTATGAACATGTAAATTTATTGATTCAACTATGTGTACAAAGCTTTATTTGTTGTTTATATCAATTTTTATTTGTAAAGGCCCCCGCAAACGAGGAAACATTGTTTTCCCCGTTTGCGTGCACACCCAACATTTGCCTCCCGCGCTCGTTTGCGCACTCAAGAAACATTTCGGAAATTAATGTTTCCGCAACAATGATTCCTCGTTTGCGAGGGCCTTTAGCATAACCGGCCTCGACTAGCTTAAGCTGCCTGTGGGTCGTGTAGAAAATAAAAGAACCGAGAACTGTTTCGAGCCGTACGGTTCTGAAGCCGCAGTTATGTATCAGTCAAATCCAAGAACGCCCATACCTCGGTTATTTGATGAGAGGTTAGCTCCGTATGGTGGGGAGGTTGATGTGAAACGCAGCCCGCCCGGTCGGGCATTTGACTATCTAGAGAATATTGGCCAGAAGCTTGTTTACGTGGAAAAGGCTAAAGCAACACCGACTAAGAAAAAGACCAAAACAATTGATGTCATACAGAAAGTCTCTCGCATTGTCTCGGTGGAAAAAAATACATTCATAGCGTCGATTTGCTGTCATAATAGTTATTTGTTTAAATGCGTTATAAGTAGGTTATTACCATCCACGATTACTGTATGTTGGTAGAGCTATACAGACAAAAAGGACTTTACATCATTTTCTTCATTTTGTTGTAGCCTTATATTTCAATGCGGACTTGGTGGCAAGACGTCCGCGCAGCATAAATAAACAAGAAACAATCAGTGCCGATTGTTTCTTGTTTATTTATGCTGTGTATATTGACGCAAAGTTTCCATTTGAAAGCACGCTACAGTGGCATGGGCATTCTTGGATTTGACGGATATATTACTCAAGACAAGACTGTAGTAGTAATGAATGTGAAGTTTCTATCAAAGAATTGTATATATAACGGTTGTGTAACTGTTGAAGAAAAAGCCTAATTCTTTTGACAGGTCCGATCCCAGAAGTAAGAGTGATCAGCCCATTGCGAGTGTGGCGTGCACACCGCTAACAAGGACTGAATCCAGTGCCATTAAAAGTAGGATATTTATACCTGGGCTTCATAGCCCAGTTGTTAGAGCATCGCATCGGCATCGCGACGTCTCGCCGGTTCAAACCCCGGCGCCATTAAAGAACTGAATTTTTTTATGCTTCTTTCAGCGCAGTTGCATTAACTTGCGTCCACAACTGCGAGAATCATTCATCATTTCATTAAATGTTACTATGATCCGACTTTCCATTTTATTGTGGATGTCCACTGCTAAACCTTATGATTATCCTGTCCGAGTTTTGCTGGTCCGATCCGGTACGATCCGATCCGATCCTGGTTTTGTCAACGGCCATAAATTCATGAATGGATTTCCTATTTATCACTTTCATTGTCCGATCGTGAAACCGCAGAGTTTACTGGTTCAAACTGGTAGCGAGCTAGGTTTGGTCTTGTAAGAACTATTGAATACGTGTCTTTATTTGATTTTCGTTTTCCATGAGATTAATTTTGATTTTTCTATATCCGGTTGCTAAAAGAAAGGAATTTGCATAGTGAAATGTTGTTTATGTGTCTTTGTTTTGTGATTAAAAGGCTAATAGTTATTGCTAGTTTTGCACCACTGTTAAGTCTTTGATATTGCAAAACGCGTTTTTAAAAGGTATTTGTTTGCACTTATGTTTGTTTTTGACAGGGGCGAAAGCTTTTATAAATCTGGCCGTGGCGGGATATGTGAATCACAAAAGAAATGTCATGATGTGTAAATGAAGTGATTACGTTTGGTTTACCGGTTCTTTTGATGAAGGTTGGTAACCAAGGTGATATTTGACAACTGAGGTGAGATGGCGCGCTCATTCACACGCGCTTCCAAAACCTTCTTCGAAAATGGAATTTCGATGATCCGTTCAGCTGATATTCTTGAAGCGTTGGGAAACTTATGCTCGTAGACTTCCAAAGGAATATCCAGCGTGGTCAGAAAATGTTTTCCGTGGCCGCCACAAGCTCCTGAAAGGCAATAACTATAATTGTTTTCGTTCAATTTCTTTGTACTAATGTAAGCTTAAGCTTATACGTTCGAGTGTCTAGCATGATAAAGATATGAGAGGACCTCCTTCGGAGAGAAACTGAACTTAGTTTCCACGTTGTTTAAAGGGCTGCTGTGTTTGATTGAAGAGGATTGCCATTTCGAGCTTTTTTATTGAGTAAATATTTTAGTTTTGTGGCTTCTGTTTACTCTGTCACTCAGCAAGCTTTGTATAGAGTTATTGAAATGCATGTAACGTCAACGCACTTGCACGTCCTGATATTCTCTTCAGGCTGACGCTGATGATGGGGAAAGACGATCGATCAAAAGACAGGAAACAGAATTTACTTCCCTTTTTAAAGCAAACGCGATCGAAGAAGTCTTTGACCATTACGCAGGTAAGGAAAGCAAGAAATAATAACATTTTTGCGAGGCAATCAACTTCCTACGGGGTTTATGTCTGGTCGGGTCACTAAACTTATTAAAAAAATAATATATATAAAAAAAAAATAATGATAATGATATAAATAATGAGGATTTATATAGCGCTTTATCCCAAGGCTCAAACGGTTGTGGCTAATTGTTCGATGCCGTGTGTCAGGTTTCTGACCTTCTCCCCATTTCAAAATTATCTTAATACTTTTAAAGGTAATCAATATACGGTATGCTAAAGAAAGATTTAGAAGTCTTATGTTTACATGTTTACAATGACAACGTAAAATTGAAACAGACATGGCCACAGTCGCTTGATGTGGACAAATATATCCTGCTGCTAGCAAAAATACTTTGAAAACGGAGCAGTTTGGCTATAAAAACATATCACCAGTTAAATTACATCATGCCATTAAAATTTGTTAGCTCGATTAATTTTCTATGTATATGTCTAACACCTCGCTGAAATTTTTCAAAGGTTTTTGTAAGAGACCACTTAATTTCACGCCGTTGGCAGTTAGAATCGGTGGATTTGAAATTTATGTGAGTAAATAATTTAAATGCCTCATCGCTTTATTCGAGAGTACAATACTCCCTTATTCGTTTAATGGTGTCATGGCTAATTGTTTGCTGTATTAATGACATAAGCTTAAAATATTGGTGCTTCATCGACAATATTAATATTTAAACACCGTTTTACGTTAAATGCCCCATTTGTTTGGTACATTATTATTTCGTTGTACCTAGTGAATTGCTGTACATGTACTTGCAATTAAATACGAGCACAATTTATGATGCTTTGCCATATTGCCTTTAACTGGCAGAGCTGAGACATTTTACAACAGTTATGCATTCCCTTAATTAATCCTCAGTCAGTTGTGTTTTTGTTCTGTGTGGGGGAACATGGACACTGCACAGGAGGAGGGGCCAGGGGGCCAGGATTATGGCAACATGGAGATGCCAAGAGCAGGCTTTTCACATTTTTATTTGCATGCTTAATGCTTTAAGAAGTTGCTCCTGCAGGTCAAAACTCACATTTCCTTATAATTATAATTTGTTATTTTTTAATTTGTGTTGTTATAAGTTGTATCAGAGTGATTAAATCATATTATATTTAAAGGTACAATGAGCTCATGGACCCCATTTTGTTTTATTCCAGACTTTATTATATAGACAAGCCTATAAGGATTTTATATAGTTTTATCATCAGTTGTAGATTATTTTTATCAAGAATAGATATATTCTGTTAGTTTTTCTTTTTATATATCAATATTGTAATTTGATATTTGTATATATGTGGAGAGTCATTATTTTTCAACTGATTGTATGGTGCCAGTGATCATATTTCAGTGTACTCGGCGCGATAGAAATGATGAAATAATTATTATTATCTAATATTTTATAAATTTTATCAACTGCTGTGATATTTTTTAGTTTTCTTTCTACTCTGCATGGTTAATATATTTTATCCCTCTAACAAACATGGACATGCAATAAAAATGGTTAAATATAGCACATGATTATGAAAAGACTGTGTCACTCATTTGTGTAACCTTCATTTTGCAGACTGTAAACACTACATCACAACTGGCCAAAAATTAATGAAATCAAGGCTCAAACCAAGTTTTCTCGATCTTGGTTAAATCGTGCACTTACTGTAAATATGTTCCTTGAACTTAGATAAGACGATACTGGTAACCATGCTAAAAAATTGAAACACATGTATACCTTTTGTATTTTGTTCTGTGATCTATTGTTTGACATGGTTTCAATATGAAAATTGAAAGATGCAGACAGGAAACACTTAAAATGAGGTTGTCATTAACATAAACTTAACTTATAAATTCTTTATGAGGTACAGCGTTTCTGAATATGAAAGAAGGATTTTGCTTCAGCAAGGCTAAACACTGTAAGCCAAGGGATATCAGTCAATAATAACACATGGGTTCAGCAGTGGTGCTAAAACATAAAACACTCCATTGCCCTTCTGACGAAATTAACAGTCAAAATGTAAGTATTACTGATGACAATGCTTTACAAAATCATCAAACCTTACTAAATTTCTCATGCTAATTCTCAAGGAGGTGCAAGATGCCGGATCTACGTTTTTCATTTGTAAAAGAAAGATTTAAATTGAAAGAAATCTAGGATGAAAAGATCTTGATGATTGCCATTAATTATTACAGTTTAAGTCATGCAATGGATAAAATAGTGGACAGAAAAATATTCCATCAACACTTCCTTTGTGTAATGACTTTTTCATAAAAATGTTTCATCGCTATGAGGTGATGGCAAATTGAAATATGCAAATTTTAAGCACTCACAGCTCAATCTACTTTTTGTTTAGACTCTTAAGCTACAAAGGAAAATGAAGATCATGCAGTCTTTTAATGATCAAATTAATTATTTCTTTTTGTTGTTACGGAAATGTTTGTATCTATGGAGCAACAATAAATTTTAGGATTAACATCTTTCATACAGGAACTTCTTGTGACCTTTGTGCTCTCATATAATTATACTTGTATGTGCAATTCTCTTTGGTCACAGTGATATTGCTTAGAGTCACTTTTGTCTTTTGAAGAATATTTATTGTCTTAGAATTTTTTTGCTGATGTATTGCTTTCAGATTATTTGTCCTGTACAGCGAAAGAGCTAATTTTCAAATTTTGTAGTTTGTGTGATTTCTATTTTTTATTGGTACTCTGAATTAAATTATTACTTTCCCAACCATATCAGAGGGTAGTATAAGGCAAGGTAAACTTATTTGAATCTTTTTCTGGTTTCCAATCCATACACATGTAGAGAGAGTATTCTTTCCTCTACAAAACAATCAAATTAGCCTGTTTAAAAGCTATCGTCAAATAACTGTTGGCTTTTTGTGACAAAAGTGGCCTTGAACAGTATGTTCTGTTCTAGGAAATATTCAAGTCTGATGTTTTCCATAGATGGGTTTTTGGCAATTCTCCTCCCTACCCCCATCACAAACAACTCTCAGGATAGTTGTGTTAAAAAATAAGAACACATTGACATACTTTAGGCTGCTAAAATGTTTTGGAGACCCCTCTTTGTTTGTCATCAAATTCGATGTACTATATGCATGTAAATAGTTTTGACATTTTGCAGGTACATGTACGTAACTGTCGACTGTTTAGTTAGACTTCTAACAAAGGATCAAATTTAGGATATTTTGGTTTTCAGAGTCCTGATCAAGGCAGTCACCGTGGAGGAAATTCTCACTCAACCAGTGCTTTTAGCGGTGGCTACTTGAGGTAATTTATTAATCACATCATTCTTCAATTTACAGTAAATGTGAGGATTTTTTTTATCAAATGATACAAGAGAAACAATACTGCATCATTCAGTAGCAATTGCAGGTTGCCCAGTCTTAATTTGTTGAGGGGCTACAAGGGGCCGGGCTCCTCCGCACGGTTCACAACTAATGATAATGAGTCACCATAATCCACAGGTAGCCCAAGCTCTACGGTCTATTGTTATGTAAACACCAGTGAAATGGTGAAACTATGAGGCTTTGTATGGGGGAAAAAACCTATCGGATTTGAAGGGAAAATTATAAACGATTTTCAATAAACACTTCCCGCCTTACCTCCTTTGTGGTACTCTGTGTCCTGTGTGGGCCAATATGAAGGGATTTGGTCAGGGGCACCCAACGAACCAAATTGTCTAAAAGCTGTGGAAAGGCATTATGAAGTACCATATGGTGTTTGAAGCCTGTTTAAAGTGATGTTTCTGTTACCTAGACAAATTCGATCTGTTCAGATTCCTTAGCTGAAATTTTACTTGCCCAAAAAGTTTAGGGAACAAATTCTTCCTTTGAGAAATTGCTAGCTAAAGTGAAATTTCCAAGAACTTCTTGGGAACTATTTGTTTTCTGAAAATGCTAGCTGATGTTTTTGACTGCCAAAAATATGGCCTTTCTGAAAAGGTCTTTGGCTATACGTACATAAAACTTTATTAAAGTGTCAAGGTATTTAGCTAAACTTTAGCTAATTGTGGCTATGACTTTCCCATTGTGAATCTTCTAGGCCACGTTTCAGTTGCAAAAATCCGAGTGCAATCTTTGCTCGACGCCAAAAACTTCAGGTGAACTACATGTACCCTCCATTGAACACATATCTACCAAAACTTACCGTTGGCTGCCCCTGTTTGGTGGAGTTTCAGTTCCAACAGTTCCTGGACGGTTTCTCTCTCTATCTACAGGTGTATCTTTCCTACCAACCTTGGAAAGATATATATATATATATATATATATATATATATATATATATACATGTATAGAGAGAAACCGTTGGAACCGAAACTCCACCAGATCCCTTCCAATCAGCACAAGAACCACACAGGACACAAAGAGGAGTTAAGGTGGGAAGTTTTTATTGAAAATTGTTGCTAATTTTCCCTTCAAATACATACATACATACATACATTTATTTGGTAAAGCAAGTTGATAAGGAGGCAACTATAAAGCAGATGTCGACCTGCTATCTAAGCAAAACAATGTATAACACAATAATCAAATAAGAATAAATAGAGAAAGTGTATGTATAATGATAGATTAAAACATGCCTTATTAAGTACAAGAAACGTAGAACTAAAAATTAAAAATACCTTAAAATTAATGTGAGTCTTTATTATATATTATGGAGCACTCTTTTCCAAAGTTGATTTACCTGCTCCCAACGTCAGTGGCTTCATACATGTAGCTCAGTTGGTAGTAAGAGCATCGCACCGGAACGCGAAGTCACGGGTTCAAGCCCCGTTGAAGTCCTGAATTTTTTCAGGCTTCTTTACGCAATTGCAAAAATTGCGATCACAACTGTGACGATCTTTCTTAATTTGATTGATTTCCCTTATAATTATATTTTTAATCGACTTGATTTACCCTTGAAAGGTCTCCGGGTCGTCATGTTGTTTAATGACATCATGTAGCGTGTTCCAAGGGACTGCTGCTCTATTTGTAAATGATGTACATCCCAGTTCGGTCCGTCCCCCATCCCCCAACCCCTGCCCTCTACCCCCGCCCTTCTTCCTTCCACCTCCCATGCAAAGCGTTATAATTTCACCATTACGCCAGTGTTAACATTACAAAGGTCAACATGGACCGTAGAGCTTGGGATACCTGTGGCTAATCAGATGGATAACCTCTGAAAATTATTTAGTTTTGTTCCACGTATCAGGACGGGGTATGTCGTTCACATTTCACGGTTTTCAACGTTTTACAATCGCAAGTCACGGCAAATTAAAACAGCCGATCACGTTTCACGAGAAACCCCCGTGCAGCCCTCTTCATTGGAATGGCCTCAGGCTAGAATTTCATCATTCTGCAAACAAATTGCAAATTGCAAAACCAGCGACTGAAGAGTCAGGGATTTCTTACAGAGGACTTCAATTGCGAAGAGCACAGAAATTCGTTATTTTTAAATACACTCCAAAGTGTGCACTAACAGAGCGAGTAGTATCGCTGTTAGAATGCACTCAGGTAACGAGTTAATAAACAACTAACTGGCATTTACTTTTTTGGCATTACAGCAAGAATGAAGTTATCTTAAAATACACGGAGGGGAAACCCCTGGTACGAGGCCAACAGGTATGAGATTGTTTTTTTGTAGACACAGTGTAGGTGGCAGGACGTTCTCCTGTCATGAACAAGACAACGTTAGCTAGATTTGATTGAAGCATCAGGTTATTCACATTGTGGACCTGATCTCAGGCAGTTTTTGCAAGTGTCCTAATTACACAAAGCTGAGCCTGGTTTTAGTCCTCGTCTAATGCCAATACCAAGATAATTTGGCGGGTATTTCTCAGTTACATTTGAGCGATTCAAGCTGTTTCAGATTCTTCCAGTGTCCACTCAGGGAGCTACGTTAACAATATGTGACTCCATGGTAGTAACGTGTTAAAAAGGGACGTTGCTCTAGTTAATCCACCGGTGAAAATGCGACCTCACACAACTGACCATCGTCTGCGTACTTATAAGGAAGCACCCTCAGCGCCCCCTGTTAAGGAAAACTGAAAACTTGTAACATGATGAAAAAAAAAACACAGGCAACTGGTAAACCGTGCATGCGCATTGAGTGTCGCACAACCAAAATCAAAGTGATTATTCCGACCAATCACAACAGTCGTAAACTGCGCAATAAGCCAGTCAGAATACGAGGCAATTACTGTACATGTATCCGAGGTCACGGGATCAAGCCCCGTTGAAGTCCTGAATTTTTTTCAGGCTTCTTTACGCAATTGTAAAAATTGCGTTCACAACTGCGACGATCATTCTTCATTTGATTTCATATCCGCAGTTCACATATGATTTCTTTCATATGCATCATTCATGTATCCAGCTGATTGCGCGGGAAAATGCGCGCGCCATGCAAGCCACGATAGGCTTGGGTTTTGCTTCTCATTGGTTGAAAAAAAAGTGCGAGTTTTGCTGGCCAATCATAGAGCGATGCAATGCAACACCAAAGCAAACGTGATTTATTTTCGTTGTTCAATTAACAACTATTTTGTTGTTTTTTTCCGTTTGCTATTTCAGAGAGTGACAAGCATTCTTCCCGGAACGTTGCCACACCTCGGGCCTGACAGACATCATGGTCAGGTAGGGTTCGCCTTTTGATCTTTAACCACCGAGTCCCAGATTAAGCATATTTTACTTTACTTATCTCCACAAAGCAGCTGAGCAATCCTGTTTTTGCAAGCTTCTGACCGTATTACAGAGCTGAGTCGTAGATTTTGTCTGCGTTCTTTATTAACCACTCTGCTCAATCTACTTAACATTTTTTTACATTCTTTACTTAACATTTATTTATGTATTTCGCGCAAATTCAACGGAAGTTTTCAAATGCCTCTTACAATTCTAAATTCTTTACAATTCTCAAAAAACCATCAAATCAAATCAAATGATAGTTTTGGTAGAGAGGGGAAAACCGGAGTACCCGGAGAAAAACCTCTCGGAGCAGTCAGCAGAGAACCAACACACTCAGCCCACTTATGACGCCGATTCTGGGAATCGAATCCGGGACACATAAGTGGACGGCGAGCGCTCTCACTACTGCGCCAAGCCTGCTGATCCATATAACCCTTTGAGCGCCAATGATGAACAGAATCAAATTTCTCCCAGTAGTACAACCACTTGTTAAAACATGCAGGTCATGAGAAGAAAGGAAATGGCTACCAAACATAAATGATCTTGATGTATAAGCAGATTCTCGAACTACTACCATGGGGAATGCAGGCAGAACAGTAGTGAGAATTTAGATGTACATTTTCGGACAAACGGGTACAGTATCTGGCACACCGTAAAGACAGCACGGGAGGCGCGTGTCATGTTTACCTCGCTGGTTGGGGCCATGTGGCTGGTGTACAGAAGGTCCCAAATTCGATTCTCGTCGGAAGCTCATACCTGTATATTTGTCATAATACAGCGTGACAGAAGCCACACAGCTTGTAGTCAAGAGAGGGAAGGTTTTCTGCGCGACGCTTCACGGCACAAGCGCTAGATGATGATGATGATGATGATGATGATGATGATGATGATGATAATCATAAAAAGTTACTCCATTCTCGCTTGTTTGATATGAGTTGGTTAATAGCCGTCGGGGCGGCTAGATTTCCCCAGCTGTTGTAGTGACTGCGTTATTTGCTTCGTATGTTACAGGCAGATGACCATGGTGTAAAGGAAGGAAAGGTAAGCGAAACCACATTGTTGTTTATCGTTCCAAAATGCCAGGACTCTGGTTTTACGTGAGAATGTGGGAGTAAGAAAATAGAGAGGCGAAGAAGGAGTACCAAACACAAGAATTGCATTTTTATGGTTTATTTTTTTATCAAGGGTGTTAAAACCTTTTTTATTTAATCCAGCAGAAATTTTCAGACCAACTACCTCAGCTGCTGAATCAGCAAAATATTCTAAAAAGTTCTAGCAAACAGGTGAGTATAGTGAGACAAGGAAATGACAACAGTCATGTCCAGTGTAGTGTTCTTTAACCCTTTAACTACCATGATCTGATTAGCAATTCTCCCTTCAACCTACCATCTATTTCCTTGTAAATTACTTAAGAGAATATATAGGATAAACGATAGACCGAGTAGATTCATCGTGTCTTTAAATTTTGACAACAAATGAACAAAAACCAAGATCTTGAGTGACAGTTATATTTCGGTATAAACTATACCATCATCAGACTAAAAATGCATACAAAATTAGGAGCTTAAGTAGTTACATGACACATACTCAAGAGAACAAGCATAATTCCCTGCTGGATTTTAGTCCATTGTTAAGCAATGGCGATTGTCGCTTGATATGGAAGGCTTCTTTGTATAAGAGTAGGTTCCAATTGTCATCATAATCTAACACCGTGGTGTTATTCTGGACTGTATTGATTGCGTAATCCTTGTTGGTGGAAATATTTGGTGTGGTGATGTTATTTAAAGTATCCGGTAAATTCAATAAATTATAGATAAAGGCTAAATGTTCGCATGTGCGTAGATGTTTGTAAATCGCACTCTCTTTGTCAGTTACAGCGTGTTCACGTGTTCGGGTGAAAAGGGTTCTGTCAGTTTTGCCAATGTATGATGACTGGCAACCGGGGCAACTAAATTTGTAGACGACGTGTGATTTGTTTAAAAGTGGCACTTTGTCTTTGTTGTTGGTGTAGAAACACAATTTTGTGGTTTTCTCGCGAATTCTGATCTGGGTGTTAGGGTTTTTTAACTGTCTCCGCAGCTTTCATTTAAAGGAACGTAGAAGTTGAGACGTTTTCTCGCCAATGTAGGGAATAGAAAGCCAAATGGTGACAGGCTTACCACTGTCTTTGGAGCCGTTGGCTGTAGTGTGATTCTTGTTGAGGGCGTTGGATGAGAAGCAGCGGATAAGCGCATTAGCAATACGTGACGGAAAAACCGTTCCATGTTTTAGTTCCAATTTAACCATATTGGGTGAGCAAATTCTATGGATGCGGTCGACTAGTGCTCTGATCCAGGAAATTTTATGACGCCAAGGAACGAAACTGTCAAAGTTGGTGTATTGGCCAGAGAAGGTGTCTTTACGGTAGATTCCAATGCCATTGGGTGAGATGTTAATATCCAGAAAATGCGGGGTAGTGTTTTCAAACAAATCACAAGTAAAGCGTATGTTCTTGTCAAACTTATGAAAGTAGTCTAAGATTAAATCCCATCATGTCAGGTTTAATTAAAAGTAGCGTGTCATCAACATATCTACAGTAGAATGTTATCAATTTACGTTCGATGAGAGGTTTGACGACTATCTGTTCCAACTCTGTCATAATAATGTTAGCCAGTACTGGACCTAGAGAGCCACCCATGCTGACTCCATCAGTTTGTTCGAATAATTTGTTGTTGCATGAGAACACAGTTTTGGTACAGGTGTCAAGAATTAGCTTACGAAGCGTAGATTTCTTAAGGTTTGTGTCGATCAGTTTCTTGTTAAAGATTCTGTCCAAAATAATATTGAGAGTCCGTTGAAGAGGAACATTTGTGAAAAGCGATTCCACATCGAGGGAGACAAACTTGTAGCCTTGAGTAAATAGATCTGGAGGTATTGATTTGATCCGATTGGCTGCGTCAAAAGTATCCTTTAAAGTGAATTCGTTCTGGGTGAGTGGCTGTAAGAGATCGCTTATATATTTACCAACAGAGTAGTGTGTAGTGCCCGTGGTGTCAATTATAGGGCGGAACTTCGGTAAGCGGTCGAACGGTTTGTGGATCTTAGGAAGGCCATGAGCACGGGCGGGTCTAGCATTCTGTGGGCGAATTTTCTTGTACGTGTCTTTGTTCAGTTCGCCACGTTTAACGAGGGAGCGGAGATATCGTTGGATGGCAGTAAGGCGGCGATGGGTTGGATCATTGTTGATGGTTTTAAACTTTCTACGATCAGAGAAGAGACTGTTCATTGATTTCATATAGTCGTCTTTGGGGATCAGGACAACTCCTTCTCCTTTATCTGGTTTTAAAATAGCAGTGGTGGTTTGTAGCTTCTTGATGATTTTTATGTGCTTGTTGTCTTGGGATATTCGCTTGTGATCAAAGTCTAAGATGTTAAAAGTCAAAGCACGTATGGCGTTTTTGGCGCGTTCGATTGAATGGAAATTATTCTTTAGTAGATTGTTGCGGGTTAATTGTTCCCAGACGGATTCCGCGGAGGCAAACAAATCTGACTCACGAGGGGCGATCGCGATGCCGTGTTTCAGTCCAAACTGAAGAGCGGAATATTGATCGTTGGTAAGTTCCATATCAGTTAGGTTAAATATAAGCTTGTTTGGATTTGGTTGGGTCCCATTCCGGCGATGTTTTTCGATGAGAAGCTGTTGGAACTTCTTCTGGTGGTGGAGCTGAATCTTCTTATCTTCCCGTTTGATATAATTACTAATGGCGTGTTTGATGATGAATCTTTTCATCCATGGTATTTGAGATAGGTTGCGTTCGGCAGATATGGTGTCATTCTTTAACTGCTTGACGAGACTGATTTTGTGGTTGATTTCGTCGAGAAGAATTCTTCTGTAGCAGCGACGTTTCGTTTTATTATCTTTCGTTTTGAGATTCTTCCAGCGAGTGAATTTAGGATGGACATCTTCATCGCGGCAACGGTACAGGAACTTTAAAGCGAGCTCTGCTGATAGTAACTTCTTGTTGAGTCTTTCAAATGTGACAGCTAAGATCAGAATTCGCGAGAAAACCACAAAATTGTGTTTCTACACCAACAACAAAGACAAAGTGCCACTTTTAAACAAATCACACGTCGTCTATAAATTTACTTGCCCCGGCTGCCCTTCATCATACATTGGCAAAACTGACAGAACCCTTTTCACCCGAACACGTGAACACGCTGTAACTGATAAAGAGAGTGCGATTTACAAACATCTACGCACATGCGAACATTTAGCCTTTATCTATAATTTATTGAATTTACCGGATACTTTAAATAACATCACCACACCAAATATTTCCACCAACAAGGATTACGCAATCAATGCAGTCCAGAATAACACCACGGTGTTAGATTATGATGACAATTGGAACCTACTCTTATACAAAGAAGCCTTCCATATCAAGCGACAATCGCCATTGCTTAACAATGGACTAAAATCCAGCAGGGAACTATGCTTGTTCTCTTGAGTATGTGTCATGTAACTACTTAAGCTCCTAATTTTGTATGCATTTTTAGTCTGATGATGGTATAGTTTATACCGAATTATAACTGTCACTTAAGATCTTGGTTTTTGTTCATTTGTTGTCAAAAATTTAAAGACACGATGAATCTACTCGGTCTATCGTTTATCTTATATGTAATCGGAGACACGAGTGATTGCGAAATAGGTTTTTTCGAGTGAACAAAGAAAACGCGACGCGTTGTAACACTGGAAAAAAATAAAACAAGGAATGATCGAGTACAAGTGAGTTGTGAGTCTGTGAGTTAAGGTGTCCCCACAAGTTTGGTACACATCTTCAAGACACCGCCGACGTTGTCACACCACCAGAAACGCATGCGTAGTGGTGTATCCTTAGCCACGGCGTCGTAAACTTTTCGGATGTGTCCATTCTCGTCCCCAGAGCCCACGTTCCTTCTGGCCTGCGGCAGAGATCGAGCTCTGGCTGGTTCCAAACCACGAAGTCCGTGAATCACGGACTTCCGGCTCTTCTGCGCAAACTTAGAAGTTTGAAACAATAGTGGTTGCCAACGGCTGCAAAAATGCACCTTCACTGTGATTGCGTATATTTCGGAACTGGCCAGAGCTCTCGATTTCTGCCGCAGGCCAGAAGGATCGTGAGCTCTGGGGACGAGAATGGGATGTGTCGGATGTGTCAACAACGAGCCAGCGGCGAGCAACGCCCCATTGTTGACCCATAGTCCTTTGTGAAATTAATTTATTCAATATGGCTATGGCAAGCCAAATGTAGCAATATTCAATTTGTCCAATTTTATATTCAGTTTTGTATTATATGTTCAACTATGTGTCTAATATTCAACTTGTATTCAACATTCAACCCGCTTTTTAACATTCAACACGTTATTTAACATTCAACTATTCATTTAACATTCAATTCTTTATTCAACATTCAACTATTCATTTAACATTCAATTCTTTATTCAACATTCAACTATGCATTTAACATTCAACTATTCATTTAACATTCAATTCTTTATTCAACATTCAATTCTTTATTCAACATTCAACTATCCATTTAAATCTGCCTATCATTTAATGGCGTACCCCAACACAGCCAAAATCACTGGTAGAAACAAAAGGAGCAATGACCTTTGGTATCAAAATACATAACATGCGACATTTAAGGACATGGCTGTTTCAATCACTATCACCATCATGTTATCCTCTATTAAAACCATCGTGTTGCTCCACTTAAAACAAGCAAGAAGCTAAATCGGTTAATAGAACCGAGATAGAAGCGGCAAACACGCGAACAGGAGTCGTGTAGGCCTTCCAACCCCATTTTACCTGATCGAATTCGAGCCTTATGTGTCACCATCTTCATAGGCTGCCATTTCCGGAACCGGCATTGCCGCGATGGACGACGACGCCATGTTTGTAACAAGCAGTGCCATGTGTCACTGACCAGAAATAGTGAGGGCTCAAGAAAGTTGAATTGAATTTGAATAGTTGAATTGAATATAAATAGTTGAATTGAATATGGATAGTTGAATGTTGAATGAATAGTTGAATGTTAAATGAATAGTTGAATGTAGAATGAATAGTTGAATGTTAAATGGATAGTTGAATGTTGAATAAAGAATTGAATGTTAAATGAATAGTTGAATGTTAAATGCATAGTTGAATGTTGAATAAAGAATTGAATTTTAAATGAATAGTTGAATCTTAAATGGATAGTTGAATGTTGAATAAAGAATTGAATGTTAAATGAATAGTTGAATGTTAAATAACGTGTTGAATGTTAAAAAGCGGGTTGAATGTTGAATACAAGTTGAATATTAGACACATAGTTGAACATATAATACAAAACTGAATATAAAATTAGACAAATTGAATATTGCTACATTTGGCTTGCCATATATGGCGTCCAATATCCGTGAAAGTGGTGAAACAGGCTATGTTGTCCTGATTACCGATCACACACTTTCAGCCTTAAAGCAAGCCTGCAAATGACAGTCAGTCATCGGACAAATGTCCGGTAAATTTTAGGTTTTGTGGATGTCTGACCAGACTGTTTTCTTGTCCGGCCAAAACTTGACCCTTGGCCTCACAAATGACCTGCTTATGGCCAACAATTATTGCAGGCTTGTAAAGGAGGCTATTCTGGTGAAAAACTGATTTAAATGAAAATAATTGGCCCCAGAAAAGTGTTGTCGGCTTAAAAGAAAGAAGTAAACTGAATTTGATTTTGCCGGGGAAAAAAAAAAAAAAACGACCACGACGGGAGTCGAACCCGCAATCTCACGATCCGAAGTCGTGCGCCTTATCCATTAGGCCACGCGGCCATCTCGATATGGCGTTGTGCTTTTTTAGGATATTTGAACCGAGCGTACCAAAAGTGCGGCGTTTACTGATCAAGTAATTAACATTGTTTGCCGTATTCTTCTTTTAGAAAATTCAATTGGCCTGCAGGAGCGTAGCCAGGATTTTTCCACTGGTACGCACAATTTTCCAAATCTCTGCCCCTCACCACCCACCCCCAATTTGGTGTGGAAAAATACCGTCTGTTGATTTATCAACATCACTGATTTCAAAGAAACAACTTAACTATGCAGTGCTATTGACAACAACCTTTATACCGCTGTGTAAGATTTTTTTTTTATATACTAGTATGTCCGAAGTAGAACACCTTAAGCCCGCCGCACACGTGAGGAAACGGCTGAGCTAACTGCCTCGCGAGGAATTTTGCTCAGCTCTTTCCTCAAGTGTGCGGCGGGCTTTAGCCATTAGGCCACGCGGCCAGCCACATATAACTGTGTGACAGTTTTGCCCTTTAAACATCACAAACATGCACGGTGAGCGTTCAAACTAGATGTAATACTTCCTCCAAAAATTTGGAGGTTTTGCTTCTAGTGAAAATAGGTTTACACATATTTCTATTCATTTGAAATATTTAGCCAGCTTTAAGTTACAGAATGTGAACGGTACATGACGTACCGCGTGTGGAAGTTGAGAAAAGTCGAAGTAAAACTCGATAAAGGCCAAGGAAATGAACTTTAAAGTCCGTAAAAAGCTTGAAAGATGCCGCAGGGGAGTTCTCAAAATTGACAGTATGGAAATCCAAACTCCGGCTTGTTCACTGTATACTCGAGGTGGTGCAGTCCCTCACCTTACATCAGATGTGTTGCAGTCGATTGGCAATCTACCATCGGTTGTTCAATTGACTCTTCAAACCACGTGAGTTTGATGGAAAATTATTGTCCAACGGCGACGATTACTGAACCACGGCATAAACAGTTTTTTTTTTTACATGTTTTTACAGGATCAATCAACCTGGAGTTGCGGCAATTAGCAAGATGAGTTGCTGTGGAATAAAGAAATTCTTGGGTCTTGAGGTATTAAAGACTTAAGCTTTCTTGTATGAATTAAAATCGCTTGTGCTTCAACAATCAAGATTGAGTTTAGCGTGCCTAATTTCATCAACTGAAACTACTAGGCCTACATTGTCACATACCACAAATATAAAACACGAGACCTGATAGATGTAGACGTAGTCAGCGGTTATGAAAGCCAATTGATATGGTATAATAATACATGTAGATGTAGCAAGTGATGAGTACTGGCGGGAATCAAATGCATACCTTTTGGAGGCCATTGACAAAACCAGGATCAGATCGGACTGGCAAAACCCGGACCGGATCATAGAAACATTTAAAACGCTATTTTACTAAAAATATCTAGCCAATTCTGGAGCCTTTGGTCTTATATTCCTTCTGTTTCCTGTTCTCTGCAACAAAAGATCTACCCATTTCACTATAACTCCACGAGAAAGCTGCACTAGGATTTTTATAACATACATGTAGACAATGTCAAGTTCTCAAGTTGTAAATCTATTGATGGTCGTGAATGTCATGTTGAAGCCTTTGCAAATGATGCATAGTCTCGTGACCATTGAATTTAATGATGTATCTATCATCAACAAAGGGAGTCATTGCATTAGAAAGCTTTTGGAATCTTGGCACACTATGACTATCCCCAATGTGGATGTCTCTTACAATAATTGTGTACTCACAGGACAATACAACAAACCTATTACCAAGAATTTTTAAGTTCATTTCCATAATTCAATTCTTTTACATTCTTTTTATTACACTACCTTATGATAATAATTTATTCTAAGCTCCTCTTTCATCATTTCACCTGTCGAAGACTGTACTGGTATTTTAGGCAGTCAGAAGCTTATGTTTCTTATAATGTTTTTAACCAGAGCATGAGTTAAAGGTTATCATGATCTGACTTTCATTGATCCTGTCCAGGTTTTGCCAGTCCAATCCGATCTGATCCGATCCGATCCAATCCCGGTTTAGTTAATGACTATTTGTGGATGACGTATGTGAAATAAATCATACAAATGCATCAAAAGCATAGAGTAGCAACGGTAGATCTAATCCGAAGGTCGTGGGTTCAATTCCCACCAAGGTCATAAGAACTTTTTCTTTGCCACATGTGGTTCCCTGATACCCTTTACTAGGGCTAATGCCCAGTGGGTTTTTCATGGGTTTCTCTTAGCACTTTAATTTACACTTCAGAGTTAATTCTCTGTTCCACAACTTGTACATGTTTATAGTGCTATGCAGCACAACATATATATGCATCAAAAGCATAGTTTGTTTCTAACTGTACAGTGATGATTGTGTGTATTTGTAGGAGTTTATTTCCTATTTATCAATACAAGATCCCATCCAAGAGGTGCGGAAAGGGTACAATGAGGAAAAGTCTGTATCCGTGTGGACCCCCGGTGGTCGAAAAAAGGTACCACTTACATAAATCAATCAAAGTGGCTATGAACCACCAAATGTGGACAGTTGAAATAATATTACTATAAACCACTCAGGGGTCTATAAATGTACACTGTAATTTCCTTTGTAAGGAAACATTACTGAAAGCACTACTGAGAGATGAGTGTCACACTTGAGTTACAATTTACTCATGTTTGTACAGCCAGCCCTCCTCAACACAGATAACTCTTTGCTGTCTGTTATCAAAAGCAAGCGTATTAACGAGTATGTTAATCCAAAACTTTTTCCATTTGGTAAGAGCTGTGTTGCTTACATTTTACCTTCAAGATGAAACATTTTATAAGGGCAGCTTTGTTGATGCTTGCAATGTATTCTACATTGTATTTAGAACAGATTGGTTAAAGGCTTTATAGTGGTCTGCAGTACCAGGACAATATTTACGTGTATTTGATCCTGTACATCCTCCCGCCCAGTTATACACGCAAACTGCAACTGTACATGTTAAGATAGGGGAAAGATTTCTGCATAGCCCCATACATTGATTTTTCATGCATCACTGTCATATTGCCCTGTTCCAAAAACAAATACACTTTGAGTCACAAAATGCATGTATACATGTAGTTAATCTATGGGGCTGTTTGGAAATCTTGCTCAGATAGGTTATGATATTGCTTGGCATATCACTTCCACCTGATGTCATACCGAATGAAAGACCATCAAGAGCTCCAAACTCTTGTCCTTTCAAACAAGTGAAAGTGAATAACGATATTTATAAATATTCTTTTTATCCAAGGACAATAGCTTTATAGAACAATATACCTCTAAGCTTCACAAATATTGATAATTTAGATACATTTAAATCAAATGCTCTCTCATTTATTAGGTCGGATTAGTTGATACTAATTTTATTATTACATTATTTATATTATTTTGTTTTTAAAACTCTATCTATTATGTTATTTAATTGTAGCTATAACAAAATTCTCGATTCTGATTGGTTCTACGTGCGCCTATTTGTCGCGTAATTGGCGAGCGATCACGTGGGTGTCCAATTACAGGTATCCAATTACAACTTTTTGTAATTGGTTACCTGTAATTGGACACCCACGCCATTCACGCGTCAATTACGTGCACTTAAATGTCTTCCTTCATAATGTTTTCCTACTGTTTGTAAGACTGCTGGAACATACCACTGACTTTTTCACCCAAAGGAGGTTTCAAAATCTTCTTAACGTCGAAATTTGTTATAGATACGATTAATTAGTAATTGGACCTCGTGTCGTACAATTCAGGGGGTAATCGTGCTCGTAATTTCAAATCGAATTTACGCTGCGCGCTCGTCCGATTTTGAAATTACTCGCCCGATTACTCCCTGAATTGTACTCCACTCGGTCCAATTACTATTACTTATCCTACGTTTTATGTAAATAAATCTAAAGTGATTATTTATTATCCTGTAATTAGCCCTCCTAGTATAGTCATTACTGTTTTAGGAGTACCATGATTAAAGATTAAAGATTGCTACGTGTTTTTCTTCTTTTGCTTTTGCTTTTGCTGTTAAGTTTTGTGTTTGTTATAATGTTACCTGAATCATATACATGTAAGGTTGCTAAACTTTTGCACTGAATATAGCCGGAGACTTTTGTTTCCTTTTTTTCAGGTAGAAGTGACACAGTTCATGACAGTGCTTGAAGCATTTCAACCTGATATAGCAGAGTGTCTTTGTGATACACTTCCCGCTTCCAATCAAACTGAAAAGCGAATTCGCAAATCTGTTGACCGCACATTAAAGTTTCTTGACAAGTGCATTGCAGAAAAAGACAGTAGGGTAGGTTAGGGTGAAAATCATAGATCTGTGAGTTATTGTGGATTTGGTGGTGTGTTTTTTTGTCAAAGTTTAATGATTATACGTTTTATTGGAAGGATAAAATCTGTTATATTTACACATTAAGCATGTGGGTTGTATCAAGTTTTAAAACACGAGGTACAGCTGTGCGTTTTAGAACTTGATACAACACAAATTGGAAATTTTGTAAATAGCTTAAGAAACTTTACTGTACATGTATATCTCTCCATTCTCACACTAATACAGTTGAACCTCTGTTAAGCTGCCCCCTATTAAACGGCCACCTGCTATTGGGCAGCCAGTAGGCTAAGTCCCGATGATGGTCTACCTCTGTTGAGCAGCCACTTTCCATTTCCTCGAGGGTGGCAGCTTAATAGGGGTTTAACTGTATTTAGATTTTGGGTTATTTGGTACTGAGAAAATCTGATGTAAAATTAAGCAGAGTCTGTATGAGATATACAGCCACTGTACATAGGAGTACAGACTTCATCAGGGATTTAAAAAGATTGATAAAAGAACTACATCTACCTGTGCAGGTTGTAGTTTTATACTTAATGGTTACAGGGACATAGCTAGGATGAAGCAAGATGAGGCTCTTTCCTTGTCTGACAATTGAACAAGATAGATTTTCTAAAGAAATACCTCATGAACCCTTATGAAAAATGTTTTCAGAGCATCTAGATTTCAAAATTTCTTGGGTGGGGGAGCATGCCCCACACCCCCCTAATGGCTTATGGGGGCTCATCTTGTCTATGCCAAAAGTCTGGCTACAGCAGTGGGTTACAGTTTAGGGTGTGAACAGCAACAAACACCCACAGACCATCTTGGATTAGTGTTGAACAACTGGGCCCTGAATGTTTTGTTTACTCTGTCTTCATACTACTGTACATCCTCCCTTATCATACTGTACCATTGTATTGTAACAATGGTCTTGGCATAAACTTTGCAGAGAAACAGTCTGCTTTTATGTTGTTATATGAGAGGACACCTTAAAAGTTACAAAGTACAAGCTGAGTTACTGACATACAGTCTCACTGAAATAACATTGTTTTTCAAATTTTCTTTGTCACAGAAATTGGCTAGTTGTAATTTACTTGGAGTTATTGAGGGATCAGATTCAGTAAAGGAAAGAATACGATCTGCCAAGGAAACATCAAAAAGACCTGTTGCAGGTGAGTGCAAATTGCAAATTTGAAACTGCTAATAACCAATGACTGATGATACAGTGCCACTGTAGTAGCACTGTTAAGGTAACCATAAAGGTAAGAAATGGCATGTTTAGTAAAGATAAAGTTAAATTGATTTATGTTTTTTATCTACTGGTGATGTGACACATTTGAGTATTATTTTGTTGTGTTTATATTGCTAACATGTGCCAAGTGGCAAATGAAGATATGAGGCTGGGTGGGGGAATCTCATCTTTAAAATTTATGCATATGACTTTTAAGAGCTTGTTTTGTGTCCATTTACTTTGGCAAAGGGGAACTACATGTATAGAAATAAGATAATTATGGTCCAGAAGGGGCAATCATTTACCAGGAAACTGATTCGTAGTATGAAGAAGTGAATCATGTGAAATGACTTTTGAACTGAAAAGAGTTTCTCTGCAATCAGAACTCAAATAGTTATTATTATGGCAAATTTCCAATGAAATGACAAGTCTTGGATTGCTAGAGGTATAATTTAAATACTTATCTTAGAACTGGAAAAACAGGCAAAATGCAGCCAAATATGGTCTGGGGTTAAGTTTCTGAGTCGCTGCAAGTCTGCAGTATCAAAAACTGCTTCTGTCATAATTTATAGCACAAGGTTAAGGTAATCAAAAACTGTAGTGGTACCTTACTGCCAGTGTCTTTTGCTGCATATTTTTTGATGACACTGTACCACCTTATTTGTTGGTAGGGTTTGTCCTGGAGGGATTAAGTTCCAGTACATGCAAGGACTTATTGCAGCAAACAGTGGTATGTACAGCTGTATGAACTCCAAAAAAAATGACTGATACAAAGTTAATTATCATTAATTAACTATGCATTTCTTAAACTAAATGTTTGTTAGTGTGGTTAACACCTTATGCAACAGGTACATAGATCTGTAAATTAATGTTAGATCTGATAGTCTTGTCCCTCACCAAATTTGGCTCTTTGGTTATAATCTCAAAGCCTGATTTAATTTCGTAAAGCAATTAGCCATAATTATTAATTAAAGTGGAAGCTCTGCTTTTGGACACCTCATCACCACCACTCATTATCAGACACCAACAAATCTTGGTCCTGGTGATTTCTCCAGTGACAACACAAGTACCTCACTAAAATGGCTCAAAGAAAAAAAAAAATGAAGGAACTGGTTTGTACAAAGTTGACTGACGCCAAAATGTGAAGAAACCATCACAGGCTTATCTGCGAGTGCGGCTTATACGCCGGTGTTTACGGTACTTTGATGGTGAGTTGCCCGTAATATGCACCTCTGACTCTGCATGAACTGAAACCTTTTGGCTTGGCACTTTAACTTCTATGTACCGGTATACCTGAAAATGTACCGGTAGGTCAAATTGTTGGGCTGTATTCATACTCTGTTAAAAGATGTGACCTAAGAACTGTTTTCATAGACAAAAACTTTAGAAGGCTTCATGAGTTCCAGTACAACAAGAATTAAGCTGCCAAAGTTCTGAGATAATCTGCGACCACAGTGTAAAATACAATTTACATTGTTTGCATTTTACCAGGAGCTTCTACCTGATGATAAGCCTCGCCTTGTACATGGCATTGGAACTCCAGGTGAGTCCTAACAGGTTTAACAAAGAATTAATAACTACTGATTAGAGTGAGGTCTTTACGGGAAGATCTCAAACTGAGGTCTTGCCATATTGATGGAGCTGTACGTATGTAGCAGGGTCAACACAGCAAGGCTGAGGTTTGAGATTTTCCCATAAAAACCGAATGTTTGAAGTTAATGAGTTGTTTATTATGTGGCTTAATAAAAACAAAAAAACAAACAACAAGACAAAGTTGTTTTGTTATGTTTTTGCATAACATGGGAATAATGCCCTAGCACTTAGCCAATCAGAGCGCACAGTATATTGACTACAAGCACGAGCCATAATAATACCTGGTAATGACCTACTGTGGTATCATTATCTTTTTCTTTGAACATTCACTTGGTGAAGTCCCCTCTGTAGTAATTATGTATGTCTTCTGGCCCTTGCTAACTACTGCCCAACTTAAATTTTGAATTCTATTCCCTATGCAAATACCTGAGAGGGAAACAGTAGGTACGAAAATTGTTGCAATAAAGTTCAGAAAATTGATGCCTTTTTGCTAGAAGGCCTATTGACATGTACTCAAAAATGTAGTACTATATATGTTTTAAGAAATTTTGCGATCTCAGGAGCTTCTGATGGCTGCTACTAATTTGTAAATGTAACTTAAGAAAAAGGTACACACCTCCCTTAAACAATCAGAGTTATTAGCATCTGGTGCTACATGTAGATCCACAGGTCATGTCATAATTATATATGCTAAAACTACTTTTTCTGTAATTCTTTTTCCGTCAGTGTTGTTCTTGTGGAAAAAATCAAGTGTTAATTGTCACAACAAAATTGCACTTATGACACTTTCTGGTTCAGGCTCTGGGCTCGCGTAAAATGTAATTTAATCTGCAAATAGTTAGACTTTTTAGTCTTCTCGGATAAGGACGATAAGCCGTAGGTCCCGTGTCACAACCCTTGTTCATGATAACTTTTTGGGACACCACAGAGCTCACACACTGATCACGATCGCAAAGAGAAGGGAATGTAGCTCCTGGTGTTGTGGTCTGGCTTTTGAGTTGGTGCTTCTCAAAGAGTTAACATCATTGTGTCTTTCACATTCGGACAGAATTGTCCATGGAAAATGTTTTAAAAAATGGCTACAAG
>OX419337.1:3197194-3280781 GCA_948470475.1 Galaxea fascicularis | reverse complement strand
AAGGTAATTTATGTCATGGCTATGACCAAGAGCACAGTTTCATGTCTAAAGATTTGATCATCTAAAGGCAACTTCTCTGCTTTTCGCACTTAGAACTCTTCATTTGAACGTTTCCTATCGTTTTAAGTTGAATATGAAAGAATTCTGTGCAATTCGACCGATATGCTTGAGATAATTATTTCACAGGATTAGCAAATATGGGGACTGATTTCACAGCCAAACTTGTTCAAATCACAACTCTTTTCGCGTACAAATGTTACAGACCTTAGAAGACGGCTTTCAAGCCTAACATAAGTCCCCGATCTTCACAATGTCTGCACTTTAAGCAAGTCACTAGTATTCTAAGGTAATTTATGTCATGGCTATGACCAAGAGCACAGTTTCATGTCTAAAGATTTGATCATCTAAAGGCAACTTCTCTGCTTTTCGCACTTAGAACTCTTCATTTGAACGTTTCCTATCGTTTTAAGTTGAATATGAAAGAATTCTGTGCAATTCGACCGATATGCTTGAGATATCTACCCGGATTTTTGAAAACAGGGTCGCAGGAAAGTTATACTAAGCCTTGTTTATTTTAGTACTGAGGTGTGTTTCCCCCTTCTATTCTTCTTCGTCTTTGCTTGTGCTGGGGGGAGCGACGATGGCAATTAGCTGATTAGTAAGAGAAAGTTAACATTGAAAGTTGAAATAAGCTCTTTCCTCCTCCCCCCCCCCCCTACCCTCCCCCTCCTCCCTTTTAATACTCTTTATTTGGTCCCACTCTCTCTCTCTCTCTCTTTCTTAAGAAAATTTGCATGAATTTGAAATCTTAGCGTAGGCTTAGTTTCAAACGGAGTCAGTATATTTAGCTTTCCTGTTCACTTCCTAGAGCAAAGTTTTCCTTAGAGCATCATGAAGCTCAGTGAGGGAAAAATTCTAGCGAGATGCAGTATCTGCCTCGTCTAATAACCTTCGTGCGTATTTATGTTGTCGGGGCTATGAAGTCGACTGTTAGGCGCAGTGAAGGTTATTGTAGAGCTTTGCTTTCGGAGGTAAGGAGTCTTTAGCCTCAAAACGTAGGTGTCAGGGTTGATTTGTAAGCGCAGATGGTGAAATTGGACTTGACTTTTGACCAGGCTAAAGACTTAGTAAAAATTGAGCAAGAAACAAGGGCTTGACGGAAGTTCGCTTGAAATCGTTTTTCAACATCCGGGACTTCAAGTAACTATCAGGCGACGACAAGATTTGCCTCGGTATTTCTGCGCGAAAACCGTAAGTTTTTCCAGTTTCTTGACTTGTTACCGCCCTTGCGGCTTTAGCGATTCTATGCTAGTGATCTGATAAGTGATGTGATAATTTGAAGTGTCATAATGTGTGATTTCCGGCCTCAAATCTAGTCGTAACATTTGCCACATGTTTACGTAGATGTAATTTACCAAGAGCTTGCTGTTATTTGTGTTAGCCACCAGGGAATTCGGTTTAAAACGTTGCTTGATTTCGTGCAAATCGATGCCTCTTTCCGACGGCAACTTTGCTCTCGGCAAGGCCGACGTTTCAAAGCAAGATTTGGGCAAAACTGACACTACTGCCCACACGATAGTTCAGGTCAGAGGTTACGTCGATTTCATGTCTAATTATACAGCAAATAGCCATGTTCTTTTTTTTTTCCTTTCGTCGACACTGTAATCTGGTAATAAGCAAAAAGTTAAGTGTCCTTGTTGAACAACGGAGGTAATAGCAAAGGAAGTTCTAAAAAGCCTCGAATTTTCGTAGACCTGGTTTTCATAAGGTCGGGTATATATTTCACAGGATTAGCAAATATGGGGACTGATTTCACAGCCAAACTTGTTCAAATCACAACTCTTTTCGCGTACAAATGTTACAGACCTTAGAAGACGGCTTTCAAGCCTAACATAAGTCCCCGATCTTCACAATGTCTGCACTTTAAGCAAGTCACTAGTATTCTAAGGTAATTTATGTCATGGCTATGACCAAGAGCACAGTTTCATGTCTAAAGATTTGATCATCTAAAGGCAACTTCTCTGCTTTTCGCACTTAGAACTCTTCATTTGAACGTTTCCTATCGTTTTAAGTTGAATATGAAAGAATTCTGTGCAATTCGACCGATATGCTTGAGATAATTATTTCACAGGATTAGCAAATATGGGGACTGATTTCACAGCCAAACTTGTTCAAATCACAACTCTTTTCGCGTACAAATGTTACAGACCTTAGAAGACGGCTTTCAAGCCTAACATAAGTCCCCGATCTTCACAATGTCTGCACTTTAAGCAAGTCACTAGTATTCTAAGGTAATTTATGTCATGGCTATGACCAAGAGCACAGTTTCATGTCTAAAGATTTGATCATCTAAAGGCAACTTCTCTGCTTTTCGCACTTAGAACTCTTCATTTGAACGTTTCCTATCGTTTTAAGTTGAATATGAAAGAATTCTGTGCAATTCGACCGATATGCTTGAGATATCTACCCGGATTTTTGAAAACAGGGTCGCAGGAAAGTTATACTAAGCCTTGTTTATTTTAGTACTGAGGTGTGTTTCCCCCTTCTATTCTTCTTCGTCTTTGCTTGTGCTGGGGGGAGCGACGATGGCAATTAGCTGATTAGTAAGAGAAAGTTAACATTGAAAGTTGAAATAAGCTCTTTCCTCCTCCCCCCCCCCCCTACCCTCCCCCTCCTCCCTTTTAATACTCTTTATTTGGTCCCACTCTCTCTCTCTCTCTCTTTCTTAAGAAAATTTGCATGAATTTGAAATCTTAGCGTAGGCTTAGTTTCAAACGGAGTCAGTATATTTAGCTTTCCTGTTCACTTCCTAGAGCAAAGTTTTCCTTAGAGCATCATGAAGCTCAGTGAGGGAAAAATTCTAGCGAGATGCAGTATCTGCCTCGTCTAATAACCTTCGTGCGTATTTATGTTGTCGGGGCTATGAAGTCGACTGTTAGGCGCAGTGAAGGTTATTGTAGAGCTTTGCTTTCGGAGGTAAGGAGTCTTTAGCCTCAAAACGTAGGTGTCAGGGTTGATTTGTAAGCGCAGATGGTGAAATTGGACTTGACTTTTGACCAGGCTAAAGACTTAGTAAAAATTGAGCAAGAAACAAGGGCTTGACGGAAGTTCGCTTGAAATCGTTTTTCAACATCCGGGACTTCAAGTAACTATCAGGCGACGACAAGATTTGCCTCGGTATTTCTGCGCGAAAACCGTAAGTTTTTCCAGTTTCTTGACTTGTTACCGCCCTTGCGGCTTTAGCGATTCTATGCTAGTGATCTGATAAGTGATGTGATAATTTGAAGTGTCATAATGTGTGATTTCCGGCCTCAAATCTAGTCGTAACATTTGCCACATGTTTACGTAGATGTAATTTACCAAGAGCTTGCTGTTATTTGTGTTAGCCACCAGGGAATTCGGTTTAAAACGTTGCTTGATTTCGTGCAAATCGATGCCTCTTTCCGACGGCAACTTTGCTCTCGGCAAGGCCGACGTTTCAAAGCAAGATTTGGGCAAAACTGACACTACTGCCCACACGATAGTTCAGGTCAGAGGTTACGTCGATTTCATGTCTAATTATACAGCAAATAGCCATGTTCTTTTTTTTTTCCTTTCGTCGACACTGTAATCTGGTAATAAGCAAAAAGTTAAGTGTCCTTGTTGAACAACGGAGGTAATAGCAAAGGAAGTTCTAAAAAGCCTCGAATTTTCGTAGACCTGGTTTTCATAAGGTCGGGTATATATTTCACAGGATTAGCAAATATGGGGACTGATTTCACAGCCAAACTTGTTCAAATCACAACTCTTTTCGCGTACAAATGTTACAGACCTTAGAAGACGGCTTTCAAGCCTAACATAAGTCCCCGATCTTCACAATGTCTGCACTTTAAGCAAGTCACTAGTATTCTAAGGTAATTTATGTCATGGCTATGACCAAGAGCACAGTTTCATGTCTAAAGATTTGATCATCTAAAGGCAACTTCTCTGCTTTTCGCACTTAGAACTCTTCATTTGAACGTTTCCTATCGTTTTAAGTTGAATATGAAAGAATTCTGTGCAATTCGACCGATATGCTTGAGATAATTATTTCACAGGATTAGCAAATATGGGGACTGATTTCACAGCCAAACTTGTTCAAATCACAACTCTTTTCGCGTACAAATGTTACAGACCTTAGAAGACGGCTTTCAAGCCTAACATAAGTCCCCGATCTTCACAATGTCTGCACTTTAAGCAAGTCACTAGTATTCTAAGGTAATTTATGTCATGGCTATGACCAAGAGCACAGTTTCATGTCTAAAGATTTGATCATCTAAAGGCAACTTCTCTGCTTTTCGCACTTAGAACTCTTCATTTGAACGTTTCCTATCGTTTTAAGTTGAATATGAAAGAATTCTGTGCAATTCGACCGATATGCTTGAGATATCTACCCGGATTTTTGAAAACAGGGTCGCAGGAAAGTTATACTAAGCCTTGTTTATTTTAGTACTGAGGTGTGTTTCCCCCTTCTATTCTTCTTCGTCTTTGCTTGTGCTGGGGGGAGCGACGATGGCAATTAGCTGATTAGTAAGAGAAAGTTAACATTGAAAGTTGAAATAAGCTCTTTCCTCCTCCCCCCCCCCCCTACCCTCCCCCTCCTCCCTTTTAATACTCTTTATTTGGTCCCACTCTCTCTCTCTCTCTCTTTCTTAAGAAAATTTGCATGAATTTGAAATCTTAGCGTAGGCTTAGTTTCAAACGGAGTCAGTATATTTAGCTTTCCTGTTCACTTCCTAGAGCAAAGTTTTCCTTAGAGCATCATGAAGCTCAGTGAGGGAAAAATTCTAGCGAGATGCAGTATCTGCCTCGTCTAATAACCTTCGTGCGTATTTATGTTGTCGGGGCTATGAAGTCGACTGTTAGGCGCAGTGAAGGTTATTGTAGAGCTTTGCTTTCGGAGGTAAGGAGTCTTTAGCCTCAAAACGTAGGTGTCAGGGTTGATTTGTAAGCGCAGATGGTGAAATTGGACTTGACTTTTGACCAGGCTAAAGACTTAGTAAAAATTGAGCAAGAAACAAGGGCTTGACGGAAGTTCGCTTGAAATCGTTTTTCAACATCCGGGACTTCAAGTAACTATCAGGCGACGACAAGATTTGCCTCGGTATTTCTGCGCGAAAACCGTAAGTTTTTCCAGTTTCTTGACTTGTTACCGCCCTTGCGGCTTTAGCGATTCTATGCTAGTGATCTGATAAGTGATGTGATAATTTGAAGTGTCATAATGTGTGATTTCCGGCCTCAAATCTAGTCGTAACATTTGCCACATGTTTACGTAGATGTAATTTACCAAGAGCTTGCTGTTATTTGTGTTAGCCACCAGGGAATTCGGTTTAAAACGTTGCTTGATTTCGTGCAAATCGATGCCTCTTTCCGACGGCAACTTTGCTCTCGGCAAGGCCGACGTTTCAAAGCAAGATTTGGGCAAAACTGACACTACTGCCCACACGATAGTTCAGGTCAGAGGTTACGTCGATTTCATGTCTAATTATACAGCAAATAGCCATGTTCTTTTTTTTTTCCTTTCGTCGACACTGTAATCTGGTAATAAGCAAAAAGTTAAGTGTCCTTGTTGAACAACGGAGGTAATAGCAAAGGAAGTTCTAAAAAGCCTCGAATTTTCGTAGACCTGGTTTTCATAAGGTCGGGTATATATTTCACAGGATTAGCAAATATGGGGACTGATTTCACAGCCAAACTTGTTCAAATCACAACTCTTTTCGCGTACAAATGTTACAGACCTTAGAAGACGGCTTTCAAGCCTAACATAAGTCCCCGATCTTCACAATGTCTGCACTTTAAGCAAGTCACTAGTATTCTAAGGTAATTTATGTCATGGCTATGACCAAGAGCACAGTTTCATGTCTAAAGATTTGATCATCTAAAGGCAACTTCTCTGCTTTTCGCACTTAGAACTCTTCATTTGAACGTTTCCTATCGTTTTAAGTTGAATATGAAAGAATTCTGTGCAATTCGACCGATATGCTTGAGATAATTATTTCACAGGATTAGCAAATATGGGGACTGATTTCACAGCCAAACTTGTTCAAATCACAACTCTTTTCGCGTACAAATGTTACAGACCTTAGAAGACGGCTTTCAAGCCTAACATAAGTCCCCGATCTTCACAATGTCTGCACTTTAAGCAAGTCACTAGTATTCTAAGGTAATTTATGTCATGGCTATGACCAAGAGCACAGTTTCATGTCTAAAGATTTGATCATCTAAAGGCAACTTCTCTGCTTTTCGCACTTAGAACTCTTCATTTGAACGTTTCCTATCGTTTTAAGTTGAATATGAAAGAATTCTGTGCAATTCGACCGATATGCTTGAGATATCTACCCGGATTTTTGAAAACAGGGTCGCAGGAAAGTTATACTAAGCCTTGTTTATTTTAGTACTGAGGTGTGTTTCCCCCTTCTATTCTTCTTCGTCTTTGCTTGTGCTGGGGGGAGCGACGATGGCAATTAGCTGATTAGTAAGAGAAAGTTAACATTGAAAGTTGAAATAAGCTCTTTCCTCCTCCCCCCCCCCCCTACCCTCCCCCTCCTCCCTTTTAATACTCTTTATTTGGTCCCACTCTCTCTCTCTCTCTCTTTCTTAAGAAAATTTGCATGAATTTGAAATCTTAGCGTAGGCTTAGTTTCAAACGGAGTCAGTATATTTAGCTTTCCTGTTCACTTCCTAGAGCAAAGTTTTCCTTAGAGCATCATGAAGCTCAGTGAGGGAAAAATTCTAGCGAGATGCAGTATCTGCCTCGTCTAATAACCTTCGTGCGTATTTATGTTGTCGGGGCTATGAAGTCGACTGTTAGGCGCAGTGAAGGTTATTGTAGAGCTTTGCTTTCGGAGGTAAGGAGTCTTTAGCCTCAAAACGTAGGTGTCAGGGTTGATTTGTAAGCGCAGATGGTGAAATTGGACTTGACTTTTGACCAGGCTAAAGACTTAGTAAAAATTGAGCAAGAAACAAGGGCTTGACGGAAGTTCGCTTGAAATCGTTTTTCAACATCCGGGACTTCAAGTAACTATCAGGCGACGACAAGATTTGCCTCGGTATTTCTGCGCGAAAACCGTAAGTTTTTCCAGTTTCTTGACTTGTTACCGCCCTTGCGGCTTTAGCGATTCTATGCTAGTGATCTGATAAGTGATGTGATAATTTGAAGTGTCATAATGTGTGATTTCCGGCCTCAAATCTAGTCGTAACATTTGCCACATGTTTACGTAGATGTAATTTACCAAGAGCTTGCTGTTATTTGTGTTAGCCACCAGGGAATTCGGTTTAAAACGTTGCTTGATTTCGTGCAAATCGATGCCTCTTTCCGACGGCAACTTTGCTCTCGGCAAGGCCGACGTTTCAAAGCAAGATTTGGGCAAAACTGACACTACTGCCCACACGATAGTTCAGGTCAGAGGTTACGTCGATTTCATGTCTAATTATACAGCAAATAGCCATGTTCTTTTTTTTTTCCTTTCGTCGACACTGTAATCTGGTAATAAGCAAAAAGTTAAGTGTCCTTGTTGAACAACGGAGGTAATAGCAAAGGAAGTTCTAAAAAGCCTCGAATTTTCGTAGACCTGGTTTTCATAAGGTCGGGTATATATATATATATATATATACTTTTAACAAAGTTCTTTAAGTTTCCACCATGTAGTCCTTCAAGGAGAAACAAAATTCGCAATCATTATACTACAGGTAGTCTCGAAGCAGCCATTACTTGCCTCATTTTCAGTTAATAAACAAGTTCAATCACTCGATCAACTCAAATAATGTTCTTATATTTACAAGTCGAAGAAAACTACCCTCCGCCAACCGGATGGAGACTCGTATATCAACCAAATCCCACGTTTCTGAATATTCTGAGAAAGTAGTAGATATGCATTACACCTCCCATCCTTGCTCCCTTCACCAATGAAATTCAAACCTGCAGCAGGCCGTCGTCCGAGCTGTGGGTTCAGCTGATAAGAATATCGCTACGCTGGCTGGAAACTGGAGAAGCATCTTAATGCTACCTTATCGTAATCTGTTGTCAACTTCATTGCACAATCGTGACCTTATAAACGACATTTGAGTATTAGCCCTACACATAAAAATGCCTTTTAATGCCAACCTTACCCTGTTTTCGCAAAGTTTGTCCACATTGTCATAATCTCTGTACTTAGTTCAATTTCTGATGGAGTAGTTAGGTCCTTCTCCATTATAAGAGGACTGCCAAACACGAATGGAAGCTCGGCCCTGTGATACACCCCGAACCATCGAGGCAATGGGAGCGGAATAGCAGGAAAAGTCTTGGGAGCTTTTTCAAGCTGATAAAAGTATGTTGGAACTCCTTCCTTCGCGAAAACCTCCGCTGACTTTATCGCGGGCGCTTTAAACGTTGCGTCTGAGTTGATATCAATAAATTGCTGGCGCAGTGCATACGGGTCGCTGGCATTGAACCAATCTGTATACTCGTAAATAAGCAAATCCGTAATTTTTGGGTTCTGATTTCGAACCCAAAATCGATTTTTGATCTCCTGTATAAAAAAGGACCTCGCCATACCGTGAGAAACGTTGACACCCTTCATGACACCTTGAAGATTAAGCAAAGCGTTTGGTGCGATATTTTGATAAATTTATATTATGTATACTGCATCTATTAATTCAAAACTTAATTCTGTAAAGTGTGGTCATTTAAATGCAAGTAGTCCGAAGGGAAACTGTTATGATAAATTCATGAGATCGTCCTCCGAACGCTTTTTTAAAGGACGCCAGTTTGGAAACCTGTAGTCCTCTCCTTTCAATCATTTATTCTTTGCTCGCCCAAAACCCCTATCAGTTTCATCATCCAAGCTGGCGGCATAATATAATTCGAAGGATTACTGTTATCATCGCTCGCCCACTCAAATACGCCTGCAGTCTACAGATTGACAGAAAATATGCGCACGTACCCGGAGCACCGGAAATAAAGATTGAGCCGTCATCTCTTGTTACACCGACAATTATGTTTGTTTTATTAAACTGACCAGCTTTGAGGAGTTCCACAGGAAGCCCTGCAAAGAAACGAAAAACATGGCTGAAACAATCAATAGATCTTTGCAGTAATTTTGTTTTTATAATCGAGGTCATTCACGGAATACAACTTTCTTAACACTGCTTGAAATAGTGCATTCAAATGAGTGAACTGGCTAAGTTTGAGTGGTTAACCTTGTAATATCGCAACAGTAAGTCAGGTGTCTTTTACAGGTCACATTCCACAGGTCACAGGTGCAGATCACCGTTTTGTCGCCCATTAGTAATCGGGCCAAACAGTTTCACCTCATTTTGAAACATAATTTTGGATAGTGATTAGGGCTACATACATGCATACATCATCATCATCATCATCATCATCATCATCATCATATAACAATAACAATTTTTTGAAGTATCAAATATTTCTAGTAGAGCACAGGTGTTGGGAGACTGTAAAATCAAATTAACTCTAAATCAACCTAAATCACATGCTTGTGCGGCTTACTCTGATACCGAGGAAAAAAAAGGCGCGCCATCAAACTCTTGGTAAATTTGGCTTTACCAAAATCGACATTAAACACAGACGTACACAACGCGGCAAAAACAAATGAGCAAATTAAATACGTTCTGACTCTCAGACTGGGTATGCTCTCGCATGTTCTTAAAATGTTGGTTAATCTCAAAAAAGAGAGTAGTCCATTAGTCGTACCTAATCTTAGAATATCAAAGACGTCCCATTAACAAAATTTATTTCCAATGGCAAACTGTGGCATCCTGTAACCCCTCTACTTAGTAGATGGCAGTGACATAATTTCAAGTAATAGAATGTATTAACTAAGCTCTTCCTTCTTTGTTTTCATTTTATACCACAATTAATATTTATGTACCACCTTTTCTGTTTTATGTTATTTGATTTATATTTAATAAAGATTAGATTGTACCTTAACTATTACTGCAGTAAGTCATAAAAGACACAGAAACCGGCCATTTGGATTCAGTTTTTTTTTTCGCAGCTTGTGTGCAACGCCTGTTAACATTATTTTGTGCAGAGCTAATCAAAAACAATTGTTTATCGCCGCCATACCTGGCAGAAAGTACCCATCTACAACAGGACCAAAAGACAATAATGTTGGCTGTGAAGGTACGTTGAGTTGGGCTTTCAAGATTTCATCAACAGTTTTTCCTTTTGCGCATGCTTTCAGCGTCTCCATCGTACAGCCTAACGCCTTCGCAAAACTCCTAAATATGGAGTGCAAAAATGAAACGAACTTATGGAACGAAGAAAGGAGGAAGAAAAGGGATAAACGATAAAGGGATACAACACAACATGTGAACTTAATATCTACGTTTTGGAAACCTAATTCTGGTGGGCATTTTGTCAGGCTAGGCAAGAAGCCGTGGTACACCCAATGTAGAGCAAAGGAGAAACACTACCTTGCACGTGAATCAGCTTCATTTCTCTCCATTGCCGAAGAAATGGCGGCAGCTGTTCCGCTCTGCATGATAACATTCTGATACAATCCACTGGCAAGTGGTGAGAGCATTAGCAAGGCAACACACATGCCACCGGCCGACCCACCAAATATCGTGACTTTGTTGGGATTCCCTCCGAACCTGATACAGGAGATGAGAAAATCATAGCATTTTTTTTAAGAAAGTGTTCTTAAGTTGCTATGATTAAAGGCCCATTTTCGTTTTCTTGAATGACAATATTTCTCTTTTAGGATGTTATCATTAGCGATTTTGAATGACTAATTACGGATTAATTGTCCTTTTATCACATATTCACAGAATAAAAGGCAAAAACGGCCCTGCAGGTCTTTGAGGTTTTCGATAATAAACCGCAGATTCTCATGTATTCCCCAAACTTCCATACTGATGTTGACGTGCCGAAAAAGGAATCGAAGATTGTATTTGACTCTTTGCTAATGAGTGCACTTTTGAGAGAAAATGTGCCTTTGAACTGAAAATAAAAAAACTGTGGCTTTCTACAGAATTTGCACAAGAAAATCAATTTTACAAGGCAAAAATTAAGATATACGAGGAAACTGTATTTCATCGGCTTGTGAATCTGTTTATGACAGAAACAAAACTTCGCTGTCGTTTTCCGGCACGTCTCTCGTATACCGAGAACTGAAATAGTTAATTATTACCTAACGGCAATATAAGTAGAATAAGCGCTGTGGGCACAGAGGAACAGTAGGTACAGGGAAACAGTGGGCACAGAGGAACAGTGGGCAAGTGGGCACAGAGAAACAGTGGGCACAGGGGAACAGCGGGAACAGGGGAACAATGGGCACAGTGGGCAAGTGGGCACAGAGGGACAGTGGGCAGAGGGGAACAGTGGGAACAGTGGAGCAGTGGGCACAGGGGAACAGTGGGCACAGAAGGCAAGTGGGCACAGAGATACAGTGGCACAGGGGAACAGTGGGCACAGAGAAACAGTGGGCACAAGGGAACAGTAGGCACAAAGGAATAGGTTGGGGGGGGGGAGTGGGGTGAGATTATTTAATTTGCAACACAAATGAATCTATGGACAAAGAGATTCTGCATAATCTATAATCTATGTATGAGATGGTCACTATGAAGCCACCGAAAGTGTTTTCACCTGTGCCAGGGAACTGAATTTATTGCAGGCATAACTGAGAATGATGTAAAAAACAAACTGTTGGCTTTATTCCTTTCCATCTTCAAAGTGTAAGATTGTACATAACGATTTCATTCTGCTACTCTGCTAAACAACTTTAGTTACTTACAAACATGAGTCATCCTGGCTCTTCAGGATTATACGTTGAGATATAATCAGTGGCAATTTGCGGGAAACACTAAATTTTTCATGATATTTTTAAAGACAGTAACAAATATCGTAACATTGCTTAACGTTGTCAAAGATGAGAACTGGTTGAGTTAAAGTTACTCCCAAATTGCTTAATTTCATGTATGTGCACTGCCATGGAGTTGCATCCAAATGAAAATAATCATGAATTTCTTAGAAAAGATTTAAAGATTCAATGAATAACAATCAAAGTTACTATGCCAAGAAGTGCCTTCCTCAAATAACTTGACTAATTGTACACAACTGTAATTGGTAGCAGTGCAATAACTCTTTGTGTTGCTGGAAACACTAAAATTTATATCTTTTTTTAAGACAGCAACATTAACAATTTCACATCCTAGATATCATTTCATCCTCAAACGATGTCAAAGATGAGAACTTGTGGAGTTAAAGTTACTCCCCAATTGCTTAATTATACGTATGTGTACCATCACCTGAAACCATTGCACGCCTCCTACAGCCCTACAACATTCGTATTGCTCACCAACCCATCACCACTTTACGACAACTACGGACGAACGTTAAGGACAAAGACGAACCAAAAGACAGACAAGGAGCAGTTTACAAGATCAAATGCTGCCACTGCCAGGCCACCTATATCGGTGAGCCGGATCGGCAGAAACTTGAACGTAAGACTGACTGAACACAAACGAGTGACGAGAAATGGTGACCTCGACAATAACACTGCTGAACACCATTTACAGACAAACCACAGAATCGACTGGGACTCTGTTGAATGCGTTACATACATTACTCAGTTACTACCAATGGATCGTACTGGAAAGCTGGTTTGCTAACTTAGAACAGACACCACTAAACCGTTGCCTACAACTTCCCGCACCTTACAAACGACTTGTCGACGACATAAACAACGGACAAACAACAGACTGACCGACAACAACACACGTATAGACATAAGTCTACCAAAGACGGATCGAAACCACCAATCACGACAATAACATCACGACTTCGTTGACCAATCACATCAACGACCAGAGAGTAGTGTATCAAGTAGTCGACAAATACCACCGGCAAGGGAAAGCCTCGAATTGCCAAAATAAAACCACCAGCAATGCTTTTTTGGTTGCCGTCACCGAAAAAAATACGATCTGCTGACGTTACACAAATCACTTGACCTTGGTGATGACTTCCGCACAGGTTGTCGAAACGTCAGTCAATGTCACCACAAACAGTCTTTCTCAGGACTACACTTACCCGGACGATCGCACTCCACTTAATTATGATATGACTCCTGGGTTCAAACCATTTACGGTTTTAGTTTCCTTACGTTTTGTTTTTACCTGAAATTGGTTTGGACTCACCGCCGCGGGGTGTTTTTTTCCAAATGCTTTTCATCCAATATTTCATTTGGGATCCTAAAACGTTTCGTTTTTTCCTGCTGTCGCTCACTTTAGGGCACAAAATTGGTCAGTTCAAAAAAAGCCAAGCGAAGTCCGGTCAGTTTATATCCTCGGCTCCGCTTTGTAAGTAACAAGAGCCGGATTGACATTTGGAAAACTCGCGCAAAGAGCAACAACTCCTTGCCAGAAGTAAACACAATTTTTCATTAACAGCTGCAGCATTCGAAATGCCAGCAGTATGTTGTCCCTCACAGCAATTCTCGTTGTTAGTTAAAAAACCGCAGGCCTTAAAGGCTAATTGCAGTAAAAACTTCGTCTTTAATTCAATGTTTATCGACAAATGTTTTCCTGAAATCCATTTGCTTGTCTGTTGTCATTGCCAATCAGATGTTATTCGGCATTAAGTAACAGTGATGCAAAAAAACAATAAAACCCACGACTTGCACTCAAGGTTTGTAGTTTGCAATATTTGTAATTGATCGAAGTCAAGAATAAAACCATTCTCAACCATTTGCAGTTGACCACCCGAGTTGATTCATGGCTTATCGTGCGTAAGTCACTTTTCACAACGAAAAGTTAATAAATTTCGCTTAATGTTTTTCGGTGCTATTGTAAAAAGGACATCGACGGCAGTTTTCTATCATCTTTGCTCTTATAGATCACAAAAATGACTCCATAAAATAAAATAAAATGGTCAAAACAAGGCGATGGGTGATGTCGACAGTTAAGAGTACCCACTTTAAGGTTTTACAGGAGCCCATCACTAGGAGCGTACAACTCCCATACTAAGTTACGGCATTTTTACAGAGCGATTTATTTTAAGACAATCTTTTCCGTGAAAAAAGGTACACGTGATACCGCATCATCATCACCTTTGCTTTGTTCTAAAGTTTCTTAGCTTCGCAGAGAAACTTTAGAACAAAAGAAAGGTCGAGGAAAAGTTTCGCACGAGAGAATGGGTTCCTGAGGGAGTCCCATATTCGCGACAAATTCAATCTAAAAATAAATCGGTCTGTGAAAACGCCGTGACAGGAATATTGGGCAGTTGTACGCTCCTAGTAATGGGCTCCTGGGTTTTACCATTTTGTTTTGTTGTGGAATATTTCCGTTGTTGTTAAACTGTGATGAAGCAAAAGTTTGCTCGTTCATGTAGTCCCTTGACCCACAAAGGCCGATTATATTTCGAAAATGTACATTTGTACTTGATTGAATGGAGGGTCCAAAATAGGTTTGGCGGGATGCGGGATGAGGCTTAAAATCAAGGCGGGATGCGGGATATAAAAAATTTTAGGGGCGGGATACGGGATGAAACTTCCCTGGCGAGACCGGGATGCTTGTATTTTCGCAGGCGGGATGTGGGATGTTTAAAAAATTAATGGCGGGATGCGGGATGGAACATATGAAAAAAGACCTTCAAAAACAGCCAGAAAACCTCGTTCAGCAAGATCTCTGTTGATAAAGGAAGTTTTATTTTGGTACACGGTGCTCAGTGGCGATCTGTTTACACTAAAATAAATACTTTATGATGCATCTGTCATTACGTGGAGTGCGATTGGTTGGTGCTGGGACCCAATTTGACCCCAATTTGGATCAATTTGCGTGTACATCGGTGTTCGTGTTCGTCCATTTCCGGTGATCTAGGAAATCAAGGCGTGCAGATACTGATCTGACTGATACCTTGTTTTACAATGTGAAATGAATCTGTAGTCTCTTAAAACAGCTTGCATGTTTTGACTTTTTTAAAGGTCACTAACTCTTAAAATCTTCAGTTGTTTTAAGTTGAAAGTAGGGTATTTATTGTACTGCGCGAACAGAATCTTGTTGGTTTGTCTTAGTGAAAACAAGACAGCATGCATCAAATAGACCAAATAATTTAATTACTATCTGCTTGTTAGACTATCGCTTGACTTTCTCATTTACTATAACGATGAATACTTACGGACTTTTATGGCGGGATCGGGATGGAGGCTGTCAATATGGCGGGGTGGCGGGATAAGGCCGAAAAGGGTGGCGGGATGCGGGATTGCAAAACCCTATTTTGGACCCTCTGAATGGTGGCTGTGGCTCTGCAGCAAAACAGTTAAAAAAAACTATATAATCACAAAAGAGAAGTCCTTACTAGAGTCCTGGCTCGAGTCCTGGCATTGATGTTATTTCATCTGTAAATGCCATACAATAAGGAAAGAAATGTGGAGCTCCGCTTTCAGGGCTTGCCTAAACATATATGTTATACGCTAATGAGGTAAAATGTAAACAATGACGTCAGGAGACTCAAACTTGACCCAAAATAACCAGTGTATCACATAACTCGTCTCACGTTAAATCTCCTTGTGGCATATGCCAAACGTGGGTAATTATCAGCCATAATCGAGCAATTCAGTGTGGTAACTGCCTACGTTTCATTCACTACAAATGCAATGGCCTAACCTTTTCCGATTATCAACAGCTGCAACTTAGTAAGGTAGGTTTTGCAAGTTACATGTATGTGTTGCAAATATTTTTCCTTTTAGTTCTTTAAATGATTTTGAATTCTGTACCCTCATTAACACGAGTAAGCCTTCTGATATCGAATTGCTACCTTCCCTTGATATAATGTCTAAAATATCTGGCTTAAATAGTGTAGATATGTCTGATATCAAATCGAACATACCTAATCATATCAATTCTAAAGCGGCCTTCACACGACAAACTAAAGAGTTGGCGAACTCATGCTGTCACACGTCAAACACGCATCAAATCACAACACACGCCAATTGGCAAAATCGCCGCCGTACTCCGCTTGTGCCTTGCTTTTATTTTATGCTTATCGCCGGAGAATTGATAGAAGAAAGAGTTGGAAAAATATAAATCTCCGGAACAAAACCCTATCTAAGCAGAAATCCACCCCTTGTATTGGCGCGTACAATACGCTCGTCCAAGAGTTTCACGCAGAAGATGCCGCAGGTTTCAAAGATTATTATCTTTATACGCAGGGGACGAAATGTCCCACAAAGTGTACTTCATTAATGTATGAAATGTCGCTTCGTCCTGTCGCTCGTCCGCCATTTTGTGAAGTGTCACGAAAATCACGTGAATAGAGCACGAATTTTGATTGGTTTAAAGTTAATAACTCACGCTTCCAATCGTTCACACGTCAAATACGAGTTTACCAACACGAAAAAGTTGGTGAAAAAGTTGGCGAGAATTAAGAGACAAGTTCTATTTGTCGCCAACAGTTTGCCAACATGCCTGACAACTGTTGTTGTGTCTTTCACACACGCCAACTTGAGTTTGCCAACACGAGTTTGCCAACACGAGTTTGCCAACTTCAGTTTGTCGTGTGAAAAAGCCGCTTAAGTACCTATAATTTTCCTTCTGATTTTGAAAAATTAACCCTACAAGTTTCCAGTCCTTATTTCTCCCTATTTCATATTAATCTAAATAGTCTTGATGCCCATGTAAGTGATTTGCAGACTACACTTGCATCCTTGAACTTCCTTTTTCATATTATTAAGGTATTAGTGAAACTACCGGTATAGAGAAAATATTTCTACATGCAGGCTTTAAAATGAATATAAACAACTTAGATGGTTTTACACTTCACTCTCAACCCTCAAAGTCTGCTGCTGGTGGTGTGGCAATCTATACTAGCAAGTCTTTGAATGCCTTCAAACGAGCTGACTGATGACGAGTTTGAAACTGTCTGGGTTGAAATTGTTAACACTAAAAATAAAAATATTCTATGTTGCTGTACCTATAGGCACCCTTCCTCTAGCCCTGTATTAACATCTTGAATCTACATTATCTCACCTGACTAGAGAAAATAAGAATATTTGTCTTATGGGTGATTTTAATATTAACCTACTAAATTGTGAAAACAACCCTGAATCAAATGATTTCCTACAAATGCTTAACTCTTATTTCTTTCTTCCTTACATTTTACAACCAACACGTATGACCGAAAGGTCTGCAACTTTATTGATAATATATTTGCAAATTCATATAATTTCCATGGATGCTATTAGTGGTAACTTAGTCCTAAAAATTTCTGATCATCTTCCCCAATTTCTGAATTTGTTGATGATATTAAAGTTAATTATAAAATTCTTAGTTACTCTAAAAATGATTATTCTAAATTTGACGAAGATAAATTTGTCAATGATTTTTCATATATTGACTGGACCAGTATTTCTGACAATGAATTACATACATCAGCAAAATTTGATTTTTTCTATGATAAGATTTCCTATCTTGTCAGTGTTCATGTGCCAAGCAAAACACTTCCTAAGCATGAGATTAAGTTAAGCACAAAACCTTGGATCACTAAAGACATACTTGCAAAGATAGGACATAGGAATAAACTCTGTTCTCAAATTTAATAAGCAAGTGTAAACAGCTGAATCCTAATTATTTTGTTAGCTAGCCCTTCATAAGAAATTCAGGAACAGTGTGGTTAAGGATATTAAGGTTAGTAAGACTAATATCACTTAAAAATTTACTTTTTATGTAATAGCAATAATATTAGAAAAATATGGTCTGGAATTAGGTCAATTATTAATATAAGCAAAGTTAAAGCTGACTTTATACCTACCCTAAATGAGAATGGTAAGATTATTGACAATCCCTCTGCTATTGCACACATTTTCAACAACTTTTTTGTGAATGAGGGCAAAAACACTGGGACGGACATTCCTCCTGGTAACTGCCCCCCTGCCTCTTTTTCTAAAGGGAACCTATTCAGAGTCGATGTTCCTTTCCCCTGTTACATCAAATGAAGTGGAGGATTTTATATCTCAAATGGACAATAACAAATCTATTGGGCCACCTGCAGTATCCCAGTCCCTCTGTTAAAAATACTTAAGACTTGTATTGCTCCCCTTCTTTCATCCTTGATAAATGATTCCTTTTTGTGTGGTACTTTCCCTAATAAGCATAAACTAGCAAAAGTTACTCCAGTTTTTAAGAAAGGCTCTATAGACAAGACAAAGATAATAACAGACCTATATCTGTCCTATCTATATTTAGCAAAATATTTGAAAAAGCTATGTATATTAAATAAAGCGCCTCTATAGTTATCTTGAATGTCATGGCATTCTCTACCCACTTCAGTTTGGTTTTAGGCAGAAGTACTCAACTAATCATGCACTTTTAAGCATCACTGAATCTATTCGCTACTCCATTGACAACAATGAATTTGGCTGTGGAATTTTTATTGACTTAAAAAAAAGGTTTTTGATAGGTGAATCATTCTATTCTTCTGTTAAAATTGCACCATTATGGAATATGAGGTGTATAGCCTATGACTGCAGGTTTCAATCATACTGTATCTGTCTATCTGTGTGTGTCAATGGTCATGATTCTAATCATCTTTCTATTACTTGTGGTGTCCCTCAAGGGTCTGTCCTTGGTTCCCTGCTATTTTTATTATATATTTTATGACTTACCAAATGCCTCTGAATCACTTACTTTTCATCTGTTTGCTGATGATCCTAATATATACTGCGCATCCAAGAACCTGATTAATCTTAAACTTAAGCTAAATCATGAGCTCATTGCAGTTCATGGAGTGGATGAAATCCAACCGACTGGCACTAATTAATATTGTAAAAACTAGTTTCATTCTCTTCCATTCTAAAAAAACTGAAACCTTATAAGACTTTTAATCTGAAAATTAATGGGGTAAATATATAGCAAGTATCTACAGTTAAATATCTTTGGTGTTACTTTTGATGCAACTCTAACTTGGAAAAGTCACATTGATGAGCTTTGTTTGAAACTTTCAAAAACTGTAGAATCATCTCAAAACTGAGGTACTATGTTAACATTGATGTATTAAAAATGCTTTATAATTCTCTAATTTATCATTGTTTTACTCATGGTGTCCATGTTACATGTACCCAACCTACCTGAAACCTTTGACCACTCTGCAAAAGCGTTTAGTCAGGATTATGACATTTTCTGAACCCGTATCACATTCAGAACCCTTGCTCAAATCCCTAAATCTTTTAAAATTTTGTGATATAATCCATGTAGAAATTCTTTCTTTTGTTTATCAGTGGTTTCATAAATTAACTCCATCTTGTTTTGCTGATTACTTCAAGTCAATGTCTTCTGTTCATTCATATTATACACGTCAATCAAATAATGATAACCTGTTTGTTAACCAAGTCCAGACCACACAATATGGTCTTCGTTCTCTTTGTTTTTCTGGTGCCAAACTTTGGAATTCAGGGACACCAACATAGAGTCTCCATACTAAACACTATAACTTTGAGTGGTATCCGTTGCCAAATAACTCGAGTTTGGAATATCGCACAGCCCTGAAACTCTAAAACGTTGTTTATTTATTACTCTTATAATGCCTTAATTTCTTGACTGTCTTAATTTATTGAATGGTAAGCGATTTTAATTTTTATTTGCGAGATACTTGCGTGACATGCAACTCAAGAATAAGTAAGCTAGCGCTTAATGTTACCTCTTACCTCCTAATATTCTCATTCACCCATTTCATGGCCTCTATTTGATCCAGCAGTCCATAGTTTCCTCTCAGATCACCACTATTAGCACTCAGAAACCCTAAAGCTCCTAATCGGTACGCAGCCGTGACGACGATCACGTTGCCTTCGGTCGCAAGCACGCCACCGTCGTACCCCAACGTGTCACCTATTGCAAACGCTCCGCCGTGAAACCATAACATAACTGCAAGGGCAGAAGTGTTTGTTGAATTTGCAGGGGCGTACACATTTAGCAACAAGCAATCCTCGCTCATGAGAGAACGCTTGCCTGGATTCGGTTGAGGGCAGATTTTTTCGGTCTTGTTTGCAAAGAAGGTTGATGTCCACTTTTTCGGTGGGAGTGGGTACTCGAAGCGTTCTGCTTTGGCAAAAGGAATTCCAAGGTACCTTTTAGCTGTCTTGTTCGTTGGCAGCTCTGTTAACCACCCGGTGACTGGCCCGTAAGATGTGTTAATTACTACTGTCGTCACTGAATTCAAGCAGCAAAGGAGGCTTGTGAGAATCCATGCGAAAAGAGCAACGGAGAAAGACGCAGTCATATTTTATAAACGTTATCTAGTCTCTTCCAGATCTAATGAAACTGTAACGCGATGATTTCTTGAGGATACTTCAGCTGGATACTTGAACTACAAAGAGCAGGCCGACCGGGGAAGGGCGGCAAAGAGGTTTTCCGTGACGCGTGATGGCGCTTAAATTATCAGCTTGATGCGTGATCGGACCCAAACTGATTACCCGCGTGATTTGCTATTTTACAAGCGCGTGACGCGTGATTTACCAATTAGATTTCTGTGATAAGTAAACGTTCATTGACCTAGAAGGACACCAATTATTTAAAGTAAATAGAGTCTGAATAAAGCTCAATAAAGCTTGGCAGCCGTCATACCATTTTCTGGTTTTTTCGTCCTTTCCTTGACTTTCGGGACTTCTGATCTCTCTGATCTTTGCGGTAGGTCAATACAGTTGACGCTTGCACAAGGACAATGATCTTCAGTGCTATTTTTACCGACCGCGTGGCCGTCCGTATTCGAATCTATCTCATCTACTTCATGAAACGGTAAGAGACGTTAGACTTTTATTGTCTTTTTACGCCGCCCGAGAAGATGGTAGAGTGAGCAATGAGCCCCTACACAAGAACAAATGTTGTGTATCTCTTAGTAAAGACCTAAGCGAATTCAAGCAAAAGCCACGTCATGTCCTACACTCAGTGACATAAAGGCTGTTGCCGTAGAAGGGGATTGGGCAAAGCTTTGACCTAAATATTGTCCGTGTGTCAAAGAATAGCAAAGGTGGCTTGTAGACGTGTATTCAGCCTCCATTTTTTTTTTCGGGCGATGGAATGATACAAGGTTACGTAAACTTTGCCCCGTTTACTAGGGATAGCCGGTCCCCTAACGTAATGGACTCAATCAAAAAAACTGTTTAATCGTTCTCGTGTATTCACTCCGTTACAGCTGGTGTGTAAAGAGCTACTCTGAAAACTTGAACCGAAATCCTAATTCTTATACTACATTTTCTACATTGTGATTGGTCGTTGCTAAGCACTAGCAAAAAAGGTCATTCAAGGTTGCGTCGATCATGTACAAATTAGAATCTCCACGATAATGTTGTTGACAAAATTAACGTCACGCGAGTAATCACGCAGTCTCCGACAACAGGTAAGTCGTATGTTACGTGTACCCAGTAGATGGAGTAGACCCGAGTCTCGGGTTAGTAAACCTGTATCGGCTGCTTTAATTCCGGGGGCCGTAAAATGGGGTTGGAAGGCCTGCATGACTCCTGTTCGCATGTTTGCTGCATCTATCTCGGTTCTGTTGACCGAAAACTATCTAAAAGTACCATTTAAAGTAAGAAGCTAAAGAAGTACCACTATGCCCCCAGACTGCACTGCAGTAGTCAAAATGAGGGTTGAATCAAGGCATTGTAAATAGACTGAAGCGCGGTCTGAGGAACAAAAGGCCGGCAGCGCTTCAGGGCTCCAATATGTCTAGATTTGATTTGGCTCGTTTCAGTGTGTTCGGTGACGGAACAGCCTCTATCTTGTTTTGTTAACTGTGAAAGGATAGGAATTTAAGCTGCGTAAATAATCTTTATCTTGCTGTGTTTGTATTATCGGACCCGGCTATTTGTTTTTGTAGCAAGATGTTGTGTTTCTTTGCCGAGTATTCGTCTATTTATCCTTTCTTTAGTATTGTAGCTTCCTAGAAAGCTATGCAACATTTGAAATTGAAAATCTGCCTTAATTACGGCTGTCTTCGTCATCCTTTCGCTCCGCTCTGTGACTGCGGTTATATTGCGGAAGCTCAGCATTTTCCTCCTTTTGTTTATGCCAGGTTTTTGGATGTGTTTGGGTACGATATTAAATAATAGGCAAGACCATGGCCTGGTTTCGATCAATCTTCGTAGATGCCACATTTATCGTAAAAAATGGCTATTTTCACTTGAAGTTTCTTGCTTAAATGAGATTCTAAGAATCATTGACTGTGAAAGATAAATATTTAGTTTAGAACTCACATTTCAGTGGAGAAAATGGAATAAAACAAGTTGGGTAGACGTCGAGGTAATTCCAGATGTTTACGCTCTCAATTCGGAAGATCCCTCTGAAAAGTTACGGACTATCTGGTGCAGAGAATGCACTGCGCATCGCTCACTGGTTTTACCAGTTTGAGCACTCTGGCGTGACTAAATGGTACCACAAGTGTGGTATCATTTGGGGTGGCTATATAGCCTTACCTTCATCCCAGCATCAGCACTGCACTGATGAGGCCCAGAAGGCCGAAACAGTACTGTCTGCAGTTATATATATATATATATATATATATATATATATATTTTTTTTTTAATACATCCCATAGGTTGAACTCTTACAATATCAGCTTTGCGTTCTTACTCCTTTTCACGTGACCGTGATTGGTTTAAAAAAATTACGTGATGCGTGATTTGATGAGAAAATAGTACGTGATGCGTGATTGGTACTCCCCCCACCCCCACCCGTCCCTTTGCCACCCTCATTGTGGCTCCAGTCCATTCAATGCCAATGAAAAACGCAATTCAAGCTGGAATCGTTGGGTCACGCTTTTGTCGCGTTAAGAACGCCTTGTCAGTCTAACGGGAAATATAGGATTTTCTTGTAGAATCTTTCGTTTTCCGCTTGGTTCTTTCTTGTTTAGGACCGTGAGGCCTCCATCTCATTACCACCTGGGTACGGAAATCACAGAGAAGTTGGCCTGTACGTTTTAGAACCCGCCAGGGCTTACAACTGATTCTCAAGGCCATTTAACCCGACCTATCCAATCGAACAGTTCGGCAATCGAACCCAATCGAACACCAATCGTTCGATTGCCGAACTCAATCAAACATAATCGAACTCACACTAAAATTTTGCCAATCGAACACGCAAAGTGAAATATTTAATCACCGCTAACTCCCTTCCCTTTTTACGCGGCTGTTGCCGAGCACTGAATCCTAGGACTGAAATGTCTAATTTCAAACACAACTGCCTGTGTTGCTGTTGTTGAAATGGTGCGATTTTTTTGTTTTGTTCGAACATTGACATTCTTGCACTATGATGTTCAGTCCCTAGTTATTCAATAAAAGCTGACAAAGATTATATTCCACGTGTTTTACTCGGTTTGAGGCATCAAGAGACAATTGCAGTGGATTAGTTCGATTTTGTTCGATTATGTTGGTTCGATTGGTTCGAAAATCGAACTCACAGCAAAATAGGTGTTCGATTTTGTTCGATTGCCGAACCCAATCGAACGATTGGAGTTCGATTGGGTTCGATTGGTTTTTTGTTCGGTTTTGTTCGATTGGATCGGGTCGGGATTTAATTAGTCAATTCATTAATTAAAGCCCGCCGCACACTTGAGGAAAGAGCTGAGCAAAATTCCTCGCGAGGCAGTTAGCTCAGCCGTTTCCTCACGTGTGCGGCAAATTTGCGGTGAGAAATTCGCCTCGCGAGGCGATGAGGAAAGTATCAAACATGTTTGATATTTTTTTATCGCCTCGCGAGGCGAATTTCTCACCGCAAATTTGCCGCACACGTGAGGAAACGGCTGAGCTAACTGCCTCGTGAGGAATTTTGCTCAGCTCTTTCCTCAAGTGTGCGGCGGGCTTAAAGTGATTGGAGTGTCCTTATACTGTCAATCATTTCAGTAATGTCTGCAGTTCATTTGCATTGTCGCAGACGGACAATCCGTAAAGTAGGTGCACATCCACTTGGCTTTTCTGTCAGAAGACAACAGAGTCACCTGTATTGGTTTGATTCGGATCAACTTTCAAATAGATCTGCTGCGGCTAAAAGTCCGAAAATCTGAGGCGAAAGAGTCTGAATAGACCAAACAACCATGCTAGCTTTGTTTACGCAAAGATACAACACTAACGCGGGTTTTAGCTAGAGCTATTTCTGTGAGAACTAAAATCAGGACATATTTCAACCATATTAGTTTAAAGTTATGGGAATGGACGTTCTGAGTTAGGCCTCGGTCTCTTTCGAAACAAAATTAAAATAAAGCAAAAATACAACAGTTTTTAAGATGCTCTGATAAAACTGTTTAAGTATTTTTACACCCCATTTTGCTTGAGACTCGAAGTAAACACTGATTATAAAAGCGTTAACCTACTTCAGTGTGTTAACAGGTACCCTCTTACTTGATTGGTTGAATTTTTAAGTCGCGTGGCCTTTTTTGATATATTTTTTGTAGAACGAAATGAGGAAATTTGTGTTAACATTAAGAATTTCATCTCCTTTCTTCTCATGACTTGTATGTTTAAACAAGTGCGTATATTGTTTGGAGAAATTTGCTGCTGTTCACCGCTGGGATTGAAAGCCATTATTTAGGGTTAAAAGGGCTTAAGTGCTGTCCCAGGTATAGGGCGACACCTTCCATTACAGGGGTTTTTGTCAGACCGCCTGGTGCTAATAAGTCTAATTACAACTGTCAGAGTATTGCTTCGCGAAAAGGTGTTCCCGGGGGAGTTTTTTGTTCTTTTGCTGCCCACTTTTCTAATTTACAATTACAAACAGGTGAGAAAGTAGTTTTGCATTTTCGTAAATGTTACCGTATGCTTCTCGTCAACCGAAATACCTGACTTTAGCCCCACGTCTACTCCCGTCCATTGAGTTCATGTGCCTTTTATATGTGCGTCCATTTCATCTTACCTTATATTACCTTGGCTGCGGTCGCCTATGGTTATTATATATAATTTGGTTTTATCAACGGAGTTGATAATGTATAAAATTGACCACCGTACATGGATTCTAAAGCTGACGTTTCGCTCTGACGAAGGGCTAACGATCGAAACGTCAGCTTTAGAGTCCCTGTACGGTGGTAACCAAATTCTTGTTCACAACTCCCCCATCGACGCTGCACCACGGTTTCTTTAGAAACTAAGGCCCCCATTTATCCATTTATGGTTATAATATAGTCGCTCATCGAAAAACCTTCTTGTTCAGTGCAAACATTGTCTCCATTGTTATGTTGAATTAAAGCATTCTAGTACAGCAAGAATAGCCAGGTAATAGATTTTTTTATTACCCTGAATGCCAGAAGTCTTCTCGCTCACCAGCGGTGAGGAGCGTCAGCGGCCTGAGCAGCTAGCTATATGCTAATTAGTTATATCAGCTCGGTTAGTGTACATTTCTGCTTTCGTCTTGCGGATAGGTTTTCGACAGACGTGTGACATGATCACATGACTCTGTCTAGTTTGGTCGCGCATACAGTGATTCTGCAGCTAAATCGATTCGCAATGCACAGTGGAAACACGGTCAAACAGGACTCCTCTGCTCCCCGTGTACATGTCGGTGATAGTCGAAGGGTTCGTTGAGCACACTTGTGGAGAGGACAAATTCGATGTTGTTGATGTTGTTGGTAAGACACTTTTCGTTCTTTTTGTTGTCACATTTGTAAACTCTGTTCAGGCTCCGCAACACACCGGACAGATATGTATCATATGAGATCAAATATTCACTGTGTGAAGAACTCACACAACTCGCCAGCACTGAAATCACAAAAGAAGCGCTAAATTTTCAATTTTTATCTTTCGTAGCAATGGTAACGTAGAAGGCGGTTATAGTACGTATTGAGAATTCCATGCTAGCAGATCAGTTTGTTATTTTGATTAATAGAAAAAGAGGACTCTGCTAGGAGGGAAACAGTGTCACAGCAATGAGAAGCGGTTCAGTAATTTTCGTGATTTTAGGCATCATCAAAATGCAAATTAGGTACGTATCCACGTTCACTTGAACAGGAACAATAGATTGTCAATTCAAAATTATGAATTCACGCGATTTCGGGTCGTCATAATCAATTTTGACAGCTATGAGATCTACTTTTCGATAGCGTAGTTCAGTGATTCAATACCAAAACTGAAATTATTAATATCATATTAATTTCAATTATAAAATATTGAATGGTGTGATATGATTAATATTCACAAGTTGCGGTAAATCGTGTTTTTGTACCATGCGAAATTACTTGGCTGACACGCCTGTAATTGATGCCAACTGTATATTATTCTGTTGTTTTTCCATACGTACGTGTTCCTTAATTCTGGAACCGACAGTTCTACTCGTTTCTCCTATATAAAAAACTATTATCAGTATCTCATTAAACATACCAATACGCCAGTGCTTAAAGACATCTCATGGGACATTCTACTTAACAACATTCCACAACATCAGACACGCAAGATCATTGAAGCGCTCGAAATCAGAAAGAAAAACACTGAAACCATCATGAATGGTTGTATCGGACGTGCCCTGACCATACAATAGTAGACTTAATGAACCTTATCTAGGACCATTGTTCTTTACTTGTTATATATTTTGCCTTGTAAAATAACTTATCAGTCACTGATGAAGCCCTAACCGGCGAAAGGTTTGACGTTCAATCAAAATCAATTTGCCTTAAGAAGTCTTCACAAGTTATTTAATATTACAACGAGGCATGGTATCACCTTATTTTATATATATATAAACAACTGTTAGTAGGTCTCTCAAGCCAACAAAGGTGTCACTGCGTCAGGAGGATCAGTAGGATTCTCAGTCCAAACCTCACAGCATGAATGAATGTAAAACGTTAAAAAGGAAGCGAGGATGGACAACTTCTATCAGGTGCGGGCTTTAAACAACCTTGAAGAGGTCGATAGGCTTTTAATCACAAAAGAGGCTTATTGGAGTGCCCAGCTGTTCTCTCTGGCACCTCACGGCTTAAATAAAAGGAAGGAATTTCATTCTAAAAACAGAATCTGTTATAATTAATTCCCCCCCCCCCCCTCCCCTTTCAGCTTACGTTCTTGCGTGAACAATCGTTCAAAGGCCCTTTTCTTGGATTTTGTCAGCCTTTTGGGTGTCGATTGGACTCAAAGGCCCTGTTTGGGGAACTTATTACGATATTGTTTAAGGGCCCCTCCAGGGATTTTGTTGTTTGTCGGCCCTTTCGGGCTCCAAAGGCCTCGTTTTGGGATTTTGTTACGATGTAACGCTTGATTTCTAAGTCGGGGTGGGTTACCTTTCTAATCTTTAGACATTCGCTTTTAATACTTGCATTGCTTCTTCAATTGCTGTGTTAGTCGTAGGCAGATTTTTATTACTTAATTTTTATCCCTCTTTTGGTAGTTGCTCATAACGGCGTCTATTCAGTATTTTTTCGCTCCGCTGATTCTGCTTTTTTTTTGTCGTCTGCTAATTACCACTACTTGTTGTTCTTTTTTGTAATCTCGTACCTTATTTGTTAGTCAGTTAGTTGTCAAATGTAATTACGTAATCTTTAGCACTTTCATCCTATTTAAGGTCCGTTTTTATTCTAAAGTTGTAATAACTGAAGAAGGTCTTCGACCGAAACGTTTTATTATAGTTTTTATCCTTTTTTTAACGTCAGAAGTTGTCCATCCTCGCTTCCTTTTTAACGTTTTATATATATATATATATATATATATATATATATATATATATATACCTGACCTTATGAAAACCAGGTCGACGAAAATTCGAGGCTTTTTAGAACTTCCTTTGCTATTACCTCCGTTGTTTAACAAGGACACTTAACTTTTTGCTTATTACCAGATTACAGTGTCGACCAAAGGAAAAAAAAAAGAACATGGCTATTTGCTATATCACTAGACATGAAATCGACGTAACCTCTGACCTGAACTATCGTGTGGGCAGTAGTGTCAGTTTTGCCCAAATCTTGCTTTGAAACGTCGGCCTTGCCGAGAGCAAAGTTACCGTCGGAAAGAGGCATCGATTTCCACGAAATCAAGCAACGTTTTAAACCGAATTCCCTGGTGGCTAACACAAATAACAGCAAGCTCTTGGTAAATTACATCTACGTAAACATGTGGCAAATGTTACGACTAGATTTGAGGCCGGAAATCACACATTATGACACTTCAAATTATCACATCACTTATCAGATCACTAGCATAGAATCGCTAAAGCCGCAAGGGCGGTAACAAGTCAAGAAACTGGAAAAACTTACGGTTTTCGCGCAGAAATACCGAGGCAAATCTTGTCGCCTGATAGTTACTTGAAGTCCCGGATGTTGAAAACCGATTTCAAGCAAACTTCCGTCAAGCCCTTGTTTCTTGCTCAATTTTTACTAAGTCTTTAGCCTGGTCAAAAGTCAAGTCCAATTTCACCATCTGCGCTTACAAATCAACCCTGACACCTACGTTTTGAGGCTAAAGACTCCTTACCTCCGAAAGCAAAGCTCTACAATAACCTTCAATGCGCCTAACAGTCGACTTCATAGACCCGACAAGATAAATACGCACGAAGGTTATTAGACGAGGCAGACACTGCATCTCGCTAGAATTTTTCCCTCACTGAGCTTCATGATGCTCTAAGGAAAACTTTGCTCTAGGAGGTGAACAGGAAAGCTAAATATACTGACTCCGTTTCAAACTAAGCCTGCGCTAAGATTTCAAATTCATGCAAATTTTCTTGAGAAAGAGAGAGAGTGGGACCAAATAAAGAGGGTTAAAAGGGAGGAGGGGCAGGGTAGGGGGGGGGGGGGGAGAGAAGAGAGCTTATTCTAACTTTCAATGTTAACTTTCTCTTACTAATCAGCTAATTGCCATCGTCGCTCCCCCCAGCACAAGCAAAGACCAAGAAGAATAGAAGGGGGAAACACACCTCGGTACTAAAATAAACAAGGCTTAGTATAACTTTCCTGCGACCCTGTTTTCAAAAATCCAGGTATATATATATATATATATATATATATATATATATATATCTACCTGGATTTTTGAAAACAGGGTCGCAGGAGAGTTACACTGAGCCTTGTTTATTTTAGTACTGAGGTGTGTTTCCCCCTTCTATTCTTCTTTGTCTTTGCTTGTGCTGGGGGGAGCGACGATGGCAATTAGCTGATTAGTAAGAGAAAGTTAACATTGAAAGTTAAAATAAGCTCCCCCCCCCCCCCACCCCTACGCTCCCCCTCCTCCCTTTTAACCTTCTTTATTTGGTCCCACTCTCTCTCTTTCTCAAGGAAATTTGCATGAATTTGAAATCTTAGCGCAGGCTTAGTTTGAAACGGAGTCAGTATATTTAGCTTTCCTGTTCACCTCCTAGAGCAAAGTTTTCCTTAGAGCATCATGAAGCTCAGTGAGGGAAAAATTCTAGCGAGATGCAGTGTCTGCCTCGTCTAATAACCTTCGTGCGTATTTATCTTGTCGGGTCTATGAAGTCGACTGTTAGGCGCATTGAAGGTTATTGTAGAGCTTTGCTTTCGGAGGTAAGGAGTCTTTAGCCTCAAAACGTAGGTGTCAGGGTTGATTTGTAAGCGCAGATGGTGAAATTGGACTTGACTTTTGACCAGGCTAAAGACTTAGTAAAAATTGAGCAAGAAACAAGGGCTTGACGGAAGTTTGCTTGAAATCGTTTCTCAACATCCGGGACTTCAAGTAACTATCAGGCGACGACAAGATTTGCCTCGGTATTTCTGCGCGAAAACCGTAAGTTTTTCCAGTTTCTTGACTTGTTACCGCCCTTGCGGCTTTAGCGATTCTATGCTAGCGATCTGATAAGTGATGTGATAATTTGAAGTGTCATAATGTGTGATTTCCGGCCTCAAATCTAGTCGTAACATTTGCCACATGTTTACGTAGATGTAATTTACCAAGAGCTTGCTGTTATTCGTGTTAGCCACCAGGGAATTCGGTTTAAAACGTTGCTTGATTTCGTGCAAATCGATGCCTCTTTCCGACGGCAACTTTGCTCTCGGCAAGGCCAACGTTTCAAAGCAAGATTTGGGCAAAACTGACACTGCTGCCCACAAGATAGTTCAGGTCAGAGGTTACGTCGATTTCATGTCTAATTATATAGCAAATAGCCGTGTTCTTTTTTTTTCCTTTCGTCGACACTGTTATCTGGTAATAAGCAAAAAGTTAAGTGTCCTTGTTGAACAACGGAGGTAATAGCACAGGAAGTTCTAAAACGCCTCGAATTTTCGTCGACCTGGTTTTCATAAGGTCAGGTATATATATATATTGTGAATGAAGAAGCTGGAAATCCAACGATGCAGTCACGAGTTAGTAGGATCCAAAGGATACACAACGCCTTGCTACTCGAATATAATGAAGTAGTTGAATGAAGAAAGTAACAACAGCGAACTACTAACTGATCCTTTTTGAATGAAAAAACATTTATGCCGCACGGTATACCGCACGGTACTTTTTGCATCGTGTTATTTTACTACAGGTCATTCTACGCCTAGCGTACGCGTTACAAATTGCAGGCTGGGTCTAACAACGTTAAGGCCTACCCAAACCTCAAGTAAATGGTTCGCCTAAGAACGAAAGCAGTGAATTGGCAAATTATGCAAATTGACCGTTATTGGACCGTTATATATAGACAGATATAGAGAGACAGTTATAGAGAGAGGAAAGAATTATATCATTTCGTTTGTTTTGTATCGCGAAACGATATGCTATACTCAAATAGATTTGTGTTCTTTTGATGTATCTATGTATGCCCAGATCTAGAGTTATTCTTTTCAGGTGGTAACCGGTAAAATTTACCGCCCGTAGCACCACTTATCACCTTGTAAAATCGCTTGAAATTCTTGAAAATTTAACGGGTAAAACAAAAAAATATATATATGCATATTTGTAACTGACCCTTGTAAAAGAAAAAAATAATTAAACAGATTGAAAAATAAATCACGCAGCTATATTTTGAGAGTGCTCTCCGTATACTGTTTCGAACCTCGAAGCAAGACGCACGATTTTTTGGCGGGCTTTCTGCCACAATTCCATCGTAGCAGAGGTCATTTCTTCGCAAGCGTGTGTCTGAACGTTCAGTTTCACAATGAAGCAGCAGAAGACTATGTTCCCCTTTGTTTTTTTTTTCTTTCTTTCTTCCATTACTCAATATTTTAATCAGTATAATTAATAATTATTTTATCAACATTTTATTATTTTAATTAACATTTTAAGAGGTTAACAAATCTGATATGCAAACAACGAGAATCTGTTACCTGGACTTCCTACATACCTCTCTAAGCTTTTGACGTTTCTACTGGTATCAATCGGATCCTGTTTCTTGACAACGATAGCCGCTCTTTTTGAGTTCTTTGACACAAAACGTACTCACTTTCCAGCATTATCCGCCACGGTTTTGAACCTTAAACTTGAGCTTTCTTCTTTGATGAGAAAAGTATGACCGGATGCCGTTTCCAGCTGAAACGCCGTCGACTCGGAAAAATTTAACTTTGCAAGCCCGTGGGTTACGAATTCCCTGGTATCAACTGATCAGAATTATTGTTTCAAAAAAATATCGTTCACGTCCATGGGATTGTGTTTCTGTTAAAGTTTCGGTCCACTACGGTAATCAACATTGAAGTTGGACTTTTCTCAAGTCTACTTGAACAAAGGTTAGTCTTCATAGAAGCGCCATGAGTGCTCTTGATGTTTCGCTTCTCCCTGCGGTTTCGAAAGTTACAAGCATAGATCGCCATTTTGCTTGATGACTGAGAATGACTTCAATACTTCGTGATCTACAAGTAGTCTGGACTTTCATACGCCAAGAATGTCCGATATTTCACCTGAACAGAGTAAAAATCGATTTATTTATTAGTGGAAAATTTTCAGATAATAAACTTATGCCCCGTTCACACCAAAGCTTAAACATGTTTAGAAGCTGTTTAGTTAAACCAGGTTTAAAATTGTTTTCTTTATAAAAGCTGCTTACTGGTGTTTTTTTACTTCAAATTCAGCACAAATTAAAGAACATGTTTAGGTTCACATAAATCCTGCATAAAAGCCTGAGTTCCAATTTTTCTTTAACAGTTTCATTTTTCTAAACCTGGTTTAATTAAACATGTTTAGTTGGTGTGAATGGGGTATTAGTTATGTAGCAAGTCAGGCGTTGGCTGTGGAAGACAACCGTAGATTACTCGACATGTTAAGAAGAAACTTACTTCATCAGACGCTATTTATTTAGTAAACTGGAACAAATGCAACATTCAGTGACCCTTCATGTCGGGTCTACATCCATAGAATTCGCAATTAGATTTAGGAACTAAAAGTCATCCATGGAGACCAACAAGTCTAACACAACAAGTCTGCAGTCATTTCAAGTTTAAATTGAACTTCAGTGAATGGAATACTTTGTTCTGGGTTATTATTTGGCGAGAATTTATTTTCGAAGCGATCAAAGTTTCGACGATCGAATATAAGTGAAGAAACCCGCGACAGGCGCGTAGCATGGTCATTTTTTCAAGTACGCACAAGTACATGATCTAGAAACCTGAGTAAAAAGAGCGAAAATACTGCGTTCTGCAAAGTTAGAACATCGGATAGCTTTTGTTTTAGTTTTTAGAATTTAATCAAAGTGGTGTTTTCATCACGAAATCTTGGTTGCGTGCAAGTAAAATGTTAAAAATTGAAACAATTGCTAAAAATTTCAAAATTTTCTGTTCGCTTCAAGTACGCACGTGCGTATATGCGTATAGGACACTACGCGCCTGCGCGAAATTCACGAACATTAAATCTGGAGAAATTTTATGCCACACGCTACGTAAAATGAATGTTACTCCAATTTATTTGTTTGTTTATTTCAGTTTTGAAGTTTTCTCAGTTCCAAACAAGAATGGCTCCTAGTCGCTGTCGACGGATCTGGCGAAAGTACCGCCTGTGGAAAATTTTCTTGGTTATGCTTATGCCACTTTTTGCTGTTCTTCATCTCATTGTTTTGCCTTCTGTCAGTGGCGGATATAACGATGAATGCTATCTCCCCGACGAGAAACGACAAACGTTGAGGATTATGGTGCAAAATATTTCCCGAGCGTTTGATCAATTTGGCGTCGTGTATTGGCTTGACTACGGTAAGTTGCACGATGTTAAAGAGCTGTTGGCATCAAAGAAGGAGTCGACACATTTTCAGAGATACTTAACCTTCAGTCACTCAACTGTTGAAAGTCACACGCAAATTATCTTATCGTTTAAAAATATACTCCCACTTTCAATTGATTTCTAAAATTGTCCCTCTCCCTTTTTTTTAAAACCATCTTCAACCTCATCTTCAATCTCTCCTCCCACCCACCCACCCCCCCCCTGTCCCCTCACGCCCTCCCTCTTCGACGAAATTAGCGACCAGTCCTTTAGTCCGAGTACGACGACCGCAACAACATACTCCGAGAAACAAGTACTGATTAATGTGCGATTGTTTTGAACGTCCCTTTGACGTCTCGGTTAATTTCTACTTCAAAACACTTTGTTGTAGCCATGAAGGACAAAAATAGCGAGAAAAGTTCGTTGATCTCTTCCCTTTCGCACATTCTCCAAAAGTGCAGTGATGTACCACCCGGAAGGCCTCGCCTGTGTTGTTAAAGACCGTGGGAATGCCGAGTTTATTCTTAAGATTTTAGCATTAACCTAATCTGAAAACTCTGGATATAATTCTTCACTATTTGCTTTTAATTAATTATCATTCAGGTACACTACTTGGTGCTTATCACACTGGTGACATTCTCCATTACGATCATGACGCGGACATTTCATTTCTGTTAAGCTCAGACCCTTCACAGGCCTTCCGTGAATTAAACAAGTATGGCATCAACGCGAATGGATTGGTGGCAGGCTTCAAAAAAATGTCCCTTGATTTTTGTAGATGGAAAGCTATGAAAAGTACATCTGGCGGAAAAACGGAAGTGTTGCTGCACAAATTTTACCCGGCGTCTGTTAGAGACAATGTTATTTTGAGGTATCACCACACTTTGGAGTCCTTCCCTCTGTCGTGGGTTGTACCCACTGTTAGAATTAACTTCCAAGGAGTTGATGTCGCCATTCCCAACTCTGCGGATCGGTTATTAGCGTACAGATATCCTTGGACTTATGGGGTGTTCAAATTCCAATTTCCTTATAAATGGAAGTGCTGGGTACCCTGTTGGATACGAAATAGCAATGGTTGCTAAGTTGGAAATCAAGCGGTTGGGTACCCTATTGGCGCTAATTGTGCTTTTAACCTATTAGTTAGTACTCGTAGCATTTCATAAGAAAAAAAAAATCGCATCGCCAAATTCTCCAGTTTGGTTAACAGCTGTGGTTGACTCATGTTTGCGTCAGATCAATCGCCGAAAAAATAGCGTAATGATAAGCCGGGGGCAGCAACTTGAGAAGGTCTGTCTCCGTAAAACTTGATATTTGACTTTGGCATTACAAGGAAGATTTTACGAGAGGATCTTATTAGATCTTAGTAGGTCTTAGACCATATTTTTTGCATGAATGTTAATAAGATCTAATAACCTCATTTTAAAACAAAACTTCTTTTGAATAGGCCATTTCCGAGTTCATGTTTGCCTCCTCTTCAAAGCGAGTCTAAGTGCGAAGTTTTTGTGATGGTAATTAGTTTTACTTTACATATGAATGAAAACTAATTTTCATAACAAAACCTTCGCACTTAGACTCGCTTTGAAGAGGAGGCAAACATGAACTCGGAAATGGCCTATTCAGATCTGCACATCCTGGCGAGGCTACTATGGCTCATTAGCATGAAAATAAAAGAAAATTGTGTTGAGGGTCCGTGTTCGGCTGGCATTATGAAAAAGGTGTCTTGTAACAACACCATGATGGCGTATTAACATTTTCGCACTTTTTATTGAGAAAACACAATATCGTTTTAAATAAACCAATTCGTGTTCACAAACGGCGAACAGGTCTTATTGTTTCTATTGAGTATTAATAAGATTATTCGCTCTCAATTCCTATGTGCGATAGCTGATTCAGGCTGCGCCCTCATCAGCTATAACGTGATAGAAATCAAGAGTTCATAATCTATTGTTTAAATAGTATAATGTCATTCCTTTCAACCCTAAACCCGCATGAAGTCATCCAACCAAATTCCATCCCTATCTATTGTTTCACTAAATCCCCAGACCCTCCGTTGATAAGCATTCCACGTTTCTTCCTCCTTGCTTCATTGCAGGTTGGTTCATCCCACGGTAGTTCATTCCACTGTGGTTCATTCCATTGCGTTTCATTCCACGGAGTTAATTCATTCATTTTGTTTCTTAATTCATTCATTCCTTCACGGTGGTTAATGGTACCTCTAAAATCTTGGATCTCGTAAACTTTTCATCCGATCCAGAAATCTTGTCAGCCTTTGCTAAGAGTCTCGAAGTCTCGTTTACAGTGCATTTATTTCGGTCTCGAATTGAACTGTTGCATGTTTGGTCTCGGACTCGAATTTTCAAACAAGGGTCTCGGCGTCTCGGCGAGTCTCGAATTTTACCATTCGCCACCTGTATCTCACGATGGTTCATCCCACGGTGATTCACTCCACGCTTGTTCATTCCACGGTGATTTATTCCGCGTTTGTTAATCCGTTCCACAGTGGTTCATTCTACGATTGTTCATTCCATGTTTTCATCCCACGGTGATTCATTACACGGTGGTTTATGCCAAGGTGGTTTATACTACGGGGCGGTTTATTTCACCGTGGTTCATGCCACGGTGAATCTTAAGACTGGTTTACACGCTATGATCTGTCGAGCGGATTTGTCGGCCCTACAGTGCCGGGGCGAGAATCGTACGTCTGTTTTAGCGCCCAATTCTCCGTCGATTCGGGAAAATCAAAATCGGCCAGATCGCGCCGACACTCTCATAGAAGCCGCCGCGTCAATCAAAATGGCGAACGTCAAGAAGAGGACGAAGGCAAGGGCGCGATCCTTTGATGAAAGAGAGATCTCCCTGTTAATCGCGGAATGGATCAAGTACCCATGCCTTTACAACAAACTTGATAAAGACTATCATGATCGAAATAAAAGAGACATTGCGAAGATGCAGATGGCTAAATCCTTGAATACGCTGTCGCGAGAAACTCAACACTACATTGCTCGTCCACCACTTTTGCTTTTGACCGCCTTACAAAAGATCGAGGTCTCTTAAAATTTTCTCTCTCAGGTTTCATGTCGGGCCTAGAATCTGGCGTCAAAATAGTCGTACGGTTCTCGGCCCGACGAATCGTAGCGTGTAAACCGGCTTTTACGGGACTCTCATTTCCAATTTCATTTTATAAATAGAAGTGCTGGGTACCCTCTTGGGTACGAAATAGGAATGGATGCTAAATTTCTAGGTATCCCTGTTGGCTGATTGTCAGATTCTCTAGTAGTGTTAACAGTTGTGATTCAGTTCTTTCTCAACCTCCGAAAAATGGCATGCTAATTGAACCAGGCACATGACGTACTGTACAAGCGAGAATAGCAATTGAACTCGGAAAATAAATTGTAAACCACTCGGGGGTACTGATGATCTTGATTCCTTTACAAGTTAAGAAATGTTGTTTTAAGCTTTAAGAGAGAGGGATAACACTTATTGTGTTACATTTCACGCAAGTCTTCAGAGGGGTCAATCTTTAAATTGCGCTTATTCAAGACAAAGTTCCTCCTTTTGTTTTCTCTTTCGTTAGTCTTTTGTAGTGACTTGATGGAATTTGTTGTTTTGTTTAGTTTGTTTCAGTTCACGGTGTGTGTGTGGGTTTTTTTAAAATTATATTTTGCATTTGGCTGATTTTCTGATCGTAATTTGGCTGTAAGAGGCAAACGAGGCTTTATTGGTATATAAAGTGGCTACAAACGTTTAAGGTTCCTTGCACGGCCTCTTTCTGCAAAAAAAAAAAAATACGCTCTCTTTCACCTATCAGAATTTAAAGGGCTGGAAAATAAATGTATTTGGAATTCGATCATGACGTGCAAGCCTTCACATGCTCAGTGAAGTTTCAAGAAACCTCGTTAACTTGAGGGGCGTTTACACGACAGAGCAAAAATGGCACGGACCCGACAAAAACTGGAACGGTTCCAACAGTTTTTTGCAAAGAAACAGTGAGCTTTTATCCGTTCCGCAACGGGTCCATAGGCGTCTATGGACCCGACACAGAACGGATAAAAGTTCACTGTTTCTTTGCAAAAACTATTGGAACCGTTCCAGTTTTTGTCGGGATCCGTGCCATTTTTGCTCGGTATTGTCTACTGCCAATTACCTGAAATCTTGCAATCGACACTCGCTCATAGTAATACCAGAAGAGAAAACGAAAAGAAAAGAGAAAATCAAAGGAGAGATGCAAATTAAAGAAAACTGAGGAGGATGCTCTTGATATTTTGAAGTCACGTCTGATACGGCAACTATCTGCAATAAACCATTTAAATTGGATATGTAAACATTTTAGAGCTTCGCATGTTTATAGAAAACACCAATTATACCCACATTATTAAAACAATGGTTCAACCGTAGGAAAATAAACTGAAACAGTAAAACAAAGTTATCTTTTGACAACAACAAGCTATTGTTATTACTACTTGTTTTACAAACGCTAGTTGTTCAACAATTTTGATCTCGGAGCGGAGGGTCGTAAAGACGTAGTTTTTGAAGCGGTAGATAGCTGGACACTATTTGTTACTAACACAGGTTTGTACAGGTTTATTTGCTAAGAGATAGTGACTTACCCGCCGGCTAAGATTTGTTTGCTGTTTAACAACTGGGCCCTGCATAGCATGTTCTCCTGATTTGAAAGTAAGAGTCTCTCACATGAAACTGGAGAAGCATGCAGTCTACCCACCCGCCCATACCACACCACAGAGGGTTACCCCCGAATTATGTAATGGATACCTCGCTTGCATTAATGCATGCTCATGTATGAAGCTTGCTGGAATAGTTGATCAATTACAGCTGATAGTGAGTGAGGTAAAATTTCAGTTAGACAGAAGGCATTGTCTCAGTTGATCCAAGATGTCTCACGCGAACCACCTCTCCTTGCACTATCTCCTTATTCTTTTTACCACTGCGCTGCATGTCCAAAGCATTGATGGTAAGGATCTAAAACATGTAGCATTTTTGTTTTTGATCTTATTTGCCTGCGCCATGCCCAGATATATTGTCCTCTCTGTGTTCCCTATTTAATGGTGGGTAAAATGTTGGGGGTGGGGCGCACACTTTTAACTTCAAAGAAATTTTTACCAGACGAAATGACTCTGTTGCGAATAGCGGCAGCACATTTTAATAATCGTTTTTAAATCACTGTTGGTTAAAAAAATGCAGCTCAGTTGCAGTACACATTATTGGGCTTTGATCTTCTCGGGTTCGGTACGTTAAAGCCGTTCCAAAAATATTGTCTTTTGTGCAGGCGTGCGGCGGGGCATGAAATTGGCAACATTCATTTTGTCCTTACTCTATCGCCTCCATTCACAGGGGTTACATTCCAGGCGGGGAAAGTCAATATAACTACATTCAGCCCAGGGCTATTTGCTTGCAAGACAATCACTTTCGCACATTCACCTTTCACTAGTGGGAAAGAAGTCAAAGTATTTGCCTCATTTGCCCATTCAACCAAAAGACCGACCGTTGGGAACGGTGGCTCTATTTGGGTGGAATCAGAAGATAACAGTCGATTCACGACTTGCGTTTCTGAATACGGTGAAGGATCTGAAGGGAGCGCAGAAGTGAACTGGATCGCAGTCCAATCTGTCCCCACTGGAGCTGAAAGAGGAACGGCGGCCTTGGATTCTTGGACTACAGGAACAAAATGTAAAAGTATAGACTTCCATAAGGTTGGTTTTCTTTTTCTGCTAAAGTGTCGGTCACACTCCAGTCCGGTAAGAATGTGGATCTCTTAGTTGAGAACGGAAAGTGTGATTCATGTAGCCGAAGTCAGTTGAGGTAATTATTCAGTGATAAATACTAAGGGCCGATTATTTAAAGAAAGTCTAACTTATTAGACCGTGATTTATTAAGACTGGTAAGACTTCTACATTCTAATTTCAAGTGGGTTATATAAAAGACATAGTGTATGTCTTTTAGTCTGTTCGTGGCAAAGGCCTACAATGCCTACTTGTTCGGGTTGGCCACATTCATAGTTGAAATCTAGTTAGACCATGCTCTTGATAATATAAACCTAGTCGGGCAAACTTCGTTTAAATAACCAGCCCTTAAAAGTGCATTTTCTTGAGCCGACTACTCGCACCTGGGAGAGTCGTATGTTTCGAGTACTCTCGTTATAATTCTTTGCCAGTTGCGAGTTGATCACTCGCACGATCGGAACAATTTAACCGAACAACATTATCCATCCATTAGAAACCGAGAGGTCAACTCGCATCAAGACCTTGGGATCAAGATGTATTGTCAAAATTTCGTCTGTGCTTATCACTAAGAAATCTGATGACTGTGGTTTATCAATATTTTGAGATCAAAGAAAAATGGCATTATATCATAGACAACAAAGTAATAAAAACAACAACAACAGCTTAAGGTGCCCTCTGCAATTTAAAGTGTATTTTCTTAAAAACCGAAAGTTTGAAAAGGCCACAGATATCTGATCAACGTCTCGGTCATTGCTGAAACAACCAACGATTAATCAAAGGATTTTAACATTAAAACTAAACAATGCATATAGGTTAAGTTGCGCATATGTGAAAATACATTAAAACTGGGACAAACTAAAACTTATCACCTTGCAAAGTTTTACTCAGTAGGTTTGTCGACTGCGGTAACAAAACAAAAGCATTATGATCACCAAAATCATTTTGTCTTAGGTACATAATCCTATTCTATCCTATCCTATCCTATCCTATCCTATCCTATCCTATCCTATTCTATCCTATCCTATCCTATCCTATCCTATCTTAATCCTGTTCTATCCTCTCCTACCCTAGCCTAGTCTAGACAAAACTCTTTCTTCTCTACAACTTGTCGGATTTCGATTTTGGAATTTGACCTTTTTTGGCGGTAAAATGACGTTGTCAAATTGGCGCGAAAATCTATTTTTGCAGCTATGACACAGCCGGTCATATTTTTTAAACACGAATGCGATGAGGATCACAACACTGAAAAAAAAAAACATTTGAAATATCTATCATGAATAAAAAGTTGTTCTGAAAATTGAATTTCCCGTCATTTTGTTGCTAAAAATAACCTCAAGCTTAAAGTTTAATTACCCACAACGTTTGACTCCAATGAGGTATTTCAAAGATTTTTTCAGATGAGATATCCTCCTTGTGCGCTGTTTTCTTTCATATGACCGACTATGTCGTAGCCCCAAATATAGATTTTCGCGCCAAATTGATGACGTACTTTTACCGCCAAAAAAGATCAAATTCAAAAATCCAAATAAAACAAGAGAAGACAGAGTTTTGTCTTGCTGCAAAGTTTGAGTATGCTACGATAAAACCCTGGGGAGAAGAAACTTTTTGGCCGCATATGACCAAAAAATTGCCCGCGTGAGCCTATCCTAACCCAGGCTAGACCATTCTATGCCATCCAACCATGTGGCGGGGAATCTACATGTATATTTGCTCATGTACTTGAACGCAGTTTCATTATAACTTCGTACGTTTTCGTGGGCTTCCTCTTATTGTACATCATAGAGCTGTTCTGAAACATTTTTGCTTCATTTTTGACCTTTTTAGCGCTTCGCGTCGCCGCCGACTATTCTTGTCACTCCAAGTCATCAGATTCCACAGAGGCCTCAAGATGCTCTGGCCGTTTGGATCCAACATTCTAGTGTTCACAGTTTCAATCTCTGCCTCAGGGAAGCAAAGATTTTCTCTGGTCTCCACCAAAACATAAAAATTGTGAGTGAGTCTCTTAGTTCCTTTTCCCATTTAAAATGTCATTCATTTCTAAAAATGCCTTGAAAATTACACAAACACACTTGGTGAGTCCATTGCACTATGGATCACATTAGCCAACTTTATTTTGAGATCAAGTCGTTTAATAATTAAGAAATGAACTAAGAACAGGGAATAGTATTAACAAAACTTCAAATGGTTTAGCATGAAAGAGAAGGAATTTTGCGTTTTCACTCAACTTATTTGCGGCAAGAGCAGATGAAGGATTGCGGATGTTTCATGTGTGGCGGGAGGCTGTAAAAGAAATAGGTAATTTATAAGCGAAGGAAAGGTGGACGTATCCTTCATTCAAAAGATATATTTTGGCTCTATACATAGGATTTTATCCTGGATTTTATCTTTTTCTTGTAGAACTGGCTGGCATTTACAAGCCTAAATGTGGACAATGCTACTCTGAGCAACAGCTTGGTGTTTTCGAACTGGACATCTCGACCTCAACAAAGCAGCAATGCTTTCTGTCAGGTAAGAAAAAATGGCAAGCCGAAGATAAATTATCACTTTCGTTTTTCTTTGGATAACGAGAACCACAAACTTCTTGTTCTCATCCACAGAAATTCAACTTCACTGATCCGTTTTATCCTCCTCCTGTGGTAGTAGTTACAGCCAAACGCAGTTATGACAACGACAGCTTGCATTTGTCTGATGAAGCGGGATGTGACCCAGTTACCACCTGGGTTGAGGTATTATTATTTATATCATGCCATACATAGAAAACACAGCCAATCACAACCGAACTTTGCTAAGTAACGTGATGCGGACATGGTATACAATATTATGTAAGGCTTTCTCGTGATATAAAATTCATGGAATATATCGCTTGCTTCTTGTATTTTCTTCCCATTCACACTCGCCTAAAGGCTTAAGAAGAAGTGATTCGTGGGATATATTCCACGGTATATCACTCTAAAGCATTGCATAACTAGTATGTATTTTATTTTAGCGAGGGGAACGCAACAAACATTCGTTTTATCTCAGGGTGTGCCTGAAGAAATACATTGTTCTATTTTAATATTGATTTTAGATTGATCTAGTGTACTAAAATTGCCTGTCCTATTTTGATTTGCAAGCGAAAGCTTAGACCTGTTAACAATGTTTAAAAAGACACTCACTGCCAGTTACCACCATCACTTTGCTCAATACTGTACAGTAACGATTTCACACCACATATATGATTTAGTGGTTCCATATAATGTAGCTATTTGTTAACCAAATGTAATTGGGCACAATATTGGTGTTTGTAGATGTACCCTTCTGCTCTCCGCTCTGAGATCTATGGTGCTGTGTTTATGTGTTACTGTATCTGTGTATTCTTCATTTGTATTATTAGCACTCGTTTTAGTTTTGGATTGGACAAACCTAAATTAAAAAATAAATAAATAAATAAATAAGTAAATAAATAAAAGCTTTGCGCGTAGGGCAAAAGTACTTGATCTAGACAGCCGGTTGCTCTTCAGAGTCAACGAGATTCAGATTATATAAAATACCGTAGTTACAAATGAGTCTTAATCAATTCTGTGAACGTTTAGCTAAAGTTTGATGCTGGGTGATAGGCATACTATGGCTTCGGAGTTAAATAGTACCCTATTCAAAATACAAATGCAATGATTTACATGACCGTGCGTGTTTCAGTGGAACTGAAGAGGACCCTGATGTTATCCTTATAAAACGTCTCCTTATAAAATTTATAACTGAAAAACACAAAACTGCACAAAAATTGATACTTGTTGCTTGTAAGTTTAGATTGTAAGATCTGAAAAATGTTATAATTTTGTTTTTACTCGGTAAGAAATTAACGAGTGAATATGCAAAAAAAAAATTGTGAATGTTTATCCAATTTTTTGAATCTGTTAGGATTAAAAACCAACAACACCATTAGAAAAAAAGAACGAAGTGAAGAAAATGAAATAAAAAGAAAAAAAATGGAAGCTTGTGGCTTTTTTGGGGGTTAGGGTTACCTTTTTTTCATTCAAAATCTAATACATGTGTTTTATTTTAGTACACATCCACAAAAGATACAAAGATTTGCGTGCGAAAATATAACAGCGACTCCAAAAGTAACGCTAGCATTAAAGTTGATTACGTGATCATTGGAGGTACGTAACTTTTTTAGTTAGTAAAAAAATAGACGACAAGTACAAACATAATTGCAAAAAGATCAAACAGATTTTTATTAGAAGAAAAAAAAATAAATGTAACCTACAGTCAAGCTGTGTTTCTAAAGGGTATGACCGTTGCACTACAACTACTCAAGGCCCAGGCAGGCAAACGAGGATACATTGTTGCGGACACATTCTTGTTCATGATGTTTTTTGGGCGCACTAACGCGTGCGACACAAAATGAATGTTGTGTTTCCATGCTACGCAAACGGGGAAACATTTGATGGGGACACAAAATTTGTGACCGCAGCAAATGTTGCGCGCGCGGGCAAACGGGGAAACATTTGTGTCGGCAACAATGTGTCCAGATTGTTGCCGACACAAATGTTTCCCCGTTTGCCCACGCGCGCAACATTTGCTGTGGACACAATTTTTTGTGTCCGGGACACAAATAACAAAAACATTTTGTGTCCGAAACAAATGTTTCCCAGTTTGAGCGCCCAAGAAACATAATTGAGCAACAATGTGTCCGAAACAATGTGTCCTCGTTTGCAAGAGCCATTAGTATTTATAAGGTGTTCAAGTCCTTGTATCTAACTTTACAGTTTTGTCGCTCTCACTTCAATCCATGTGCTCCGCCCCCAGGTCATCATCACCGCAACCTCCACCACCACCAATGCTATAATCATCATCACTGTATTTTACAACTGATTACGGTTTTATTCTTTTTGAACACATCTCCAGCCTTGGACGCATGTATAAATGTCACCTGCGATTATTACTGTCAATGCAAGCCTCTTGGTCCCAACTACGCTCGCTGTGTAAGCATTGACAGCTGCCCTTCTTACCAAGACCCGATTTGTTCTTCAAACGGCACGACATTTGATAATAATTGCCTCTTTGAACAAGAAATGTGTCAGTTGCAACTGAATTTTACGATGTATCATCTTGGAAGCTGTGAAGGTATGCTTGCCTTGTATTTGTCTGTGCGTTAAATTCTGACAATAAACATCTTTATCTCAATAACCAAAGGAAAACAAAAGTAAATTAAGTAACAAACAGGAAACATAAAGATAACTCTTTCACTTGTTTGGTGGAATTAATAGTTTTTTGGATGAACTTGTTATAGAGCAAGCGTTACTATTGAAAAGAGTGGCCTATCACAACACAACGAATTAATGCGAAGCCGAAGCGTTGATAACCACTTTATTACAGTTATATGTTTCGCATTGAGTCACCAAAAACTGTCATAACAATGGAAAGTAAATTATAAGTCGCTATCTTCGTTAGAAATCCAAAAAGGCAGCCACCAACGGCATTCGTTTGCTTGAAGTATAATACGGAATACCAGACGTTTCATTTCCTTTCGCAAATATTGTTTTATGTCCTTGGTTTGTGGTTATCAGTTACCAGTTTATTTGTTTTTAATGTCTTTGTAACAGGGTTTCCATTTCAACGCGGCCGTCGTCATATGCCTCACATACCATCCCTGGGGTACTCCCACTGTGAAGTCGTTCCTTTTCAACCTGACGTTTTCTATCCTGACAAATCCATTGAAGTGCAGATCACTGTCAACCACATGGACACTACTGACAGGTCCTACGTTCACGATGCCGCGGTTTGTTGGGTGGAAAATGTAAATTATAATCAATTTACCGCCTGTGTGATGGCTGCTGGCTTTAACGAGCGCAGATCCGCTGCTAACGTAACAGTAGACTGGTTGGCATATCAGGGAGCCCCGGTGGGTGGTGTCAGCGGGGAGAAGCGCATATCACAGTGGTGGACTGGGACGACTTGTGAGACAGTGAACTTTCCTTTGGTGAGTTAACGTTCCTTTCGCTTTTGTTCCCGCTTTGATGCAAATATCGTTGTTACTGTTGTCTTCAGGTTGCATAAACAAACGTTTTGTCAATGACCGCCATGTACAAAGAAAGCAACCTCGCTCCCGCGGTCTCTTCTCTTCCTGTGACACTGGGAACGAGGTTGCAAAGAGAGGTCAGCCATTCAGTTTCGATGGCGTAGCAGGAAATAAAATGACCATAAAGGAACCATGCCATGAGCGCCTTTTTGGTTATAATTTATTCATGAGCTTCCAGATAGCCTTTGAAAAGAATGGTTGGCTGACCTTTTCCTTAACTTAATATAGGCATGGGTCTCTTTCTTACTGCGCATAGGGCAAGTTCTTCCGGTACCCCTCCGTTTTCGTGACAGCGGCACATCATCATGCGGGACTGAAGAGAGATGCCGCCAGTATATGGTTAGAGGACGTCACGGAATCTTCATTCAAAATATGTTTGAGAGAACTGCAAAATTATGCAGGCTCCCATGAAGACATTTACGCCGTAAGTATTGATTTCATTTCTCGCTATATGATAGTCTTTACTGATATACTTTCTATGCAACCAATTACCCAATGTAGATGTATTTGTATATACTACTGACTTGTTGTGTGAAAGAGGCGTGGGATCCAAAAAGGGGCATGTAGCAGCTCTCGTAAGGTCTCACGAGATTGGCTTGCAACCGTTCAGGTGAACAGAAGAACAAACAGCACAAACAATGGACCCTGTCCCTAAAACAATAGAGGTGCTACACTATGCCTGCCAATGAAATTTAGAGCTTAAGAGAGCTGCTACAGTACCCTCCAAAAAAGGTAATACGTTAACATGCAATTCTTTACGAGCAGATATACCTTTTGAAATCGTATGGACATGCAAATGCCAATGGAGCCGTCAGACGAAATAAATAGAAACCATTGTCGTCATGTTAGTTGCGTTCTGCTTGATTCAACACTGTCATACTTAACCCTGCTCGCCTGAAGTCAAGACTCAGTTCTTTTAATTGCTTTGGGTCCTGTAGATTAGTTGACCATCGCGCAGAATGCGTATTGTTTTGGGGACATTCACTTACTGTACGGCAGAAATTATAGATCTGTAATATGAGCGGTGAAGCGTAAATTGAGTGATTCTCATTGGTTCAACTCTACACGCGTTGTGCTCCGGAGGGAGTACCGCTTAGCTCATCAACCTGTCACGGCGGAGCTTAAAGACAAAGGCCACATGAGCTATCGTTTATTCTATTGTTTCCTAATATCACACCTTTGCAGTATGGCTGATTTAAGTGCGCACCGGCAGCAAGTGCATTAACGTTCAATGGTATAACAGATCGAATTTTTTAAAAGGCCGTTTGGCCTACTTTATACTATTTGTGAATAGGGCAACTCTTACCTTCCGCCAAACCAACGCCGGTTCAGTGAGAGATGCAGCGGCTGTACAGTCAGTCTTCGAATTACCTTAAAAGCTCACATTTGAGGGTGCATGTGTTAGCTAATTAGGAATAGGAGATGGACAAAGGTTTTAAAAATATTGTGTCAACATTCATAACCTGTTCAAAAGAGTATTAGATCAAACTTAATCTTCTATGCACATTTTTCTTAGAAATGGTTGGCGTTTTCGTCTCTTCAGAAGCCTCTTTTCTCAGAACACGATTCAGTTTATTTTGCCAACACGCGGCATCCTCCTGCTGAGTCAAACAATGCCTTCTGTAAGGTTGGTGCTTTTTATGTCGTTCTCTTCATAGAATGGTTTCTAAACGAATGTCGTAAAACCAAAGCCAAAGCAATTACTTTGGCCAATCACAACAGAAGAAGACAGCTCAGTGAACCAATCAGAATTTGGAGTAATAGACCTTTTTACCGATACGGCGGCCATCTTGACGCTTGTAATATTTGTATTGGAATATGAGAGACAAGCAGTAAAAATTTATCCTGAAAGCTGTGTATACGATAAATTTTCCAGCGATTGCCCCCTCGGCAGCCCATTGTTTCTCAGTCAAAACAATAGAATTCAAGATGGCCGTCGTATCGGTAAAAAGGTCTATTACATGCAACCGACGTTAAGCGCGGGAAAAGGCGCGCGCGCCAGTCGTGATTACTAGGTTTGGTTTTGCTTGTCTTTGGCTGGGAAAATTAAAGTGGCCTGAGTTTTGAGAACAATCACAGAACGAAGCAAAGCAACACCAAAGCAAACGCGAATTACTTTCGACTGTAAATTGAAAACCACCCTATGGCGTTTAAGCATATCAGGCGTTAATTTATTTAATGGCATGTATTCTTGGTTGGATTGCTGTTTCCATTTTGTTACTGTATTTCGCTTTACTCCTTGTTAAGTTGACATTCTTAAAAGACACATTAGCGGTGAAGGGGGGGGGGGGGGGTTGGACCAATACACAGGTAATTCTGAGAGCTAATCGTGATTGTTTAATCTTGAGGGATAACCGTGCAGTCGTACTGCGTCATGATATGAAGCACAGCATGGCGTGGTGTGCAGAACAAAAATTTCCAAAACAAAGTTAGGGGTCACGGGGATTATTTCCCTCCTTTTGTGATCTCTTGGTGCTAAACATGTGTTGCGTCACAGGATGTTCATTTTACCAAGGTGTATCAGAAAGCACCCAGCGTGTTTGTATCCGCAAATCACTCCACAAGCGGACGTAATAAGGATCCTATGCACAATTCCATAACAGCTTGGGTGGAGGTAGGGCAACGCAAACATTTGATTTCTCATTACATATTTGCCTTATTATATCCATATACAATAGTTAATGGAGAATAACTATCACAGACTGTGAATTTACGACGGAACCGTGGAGATAGTAAATGACATAAAGCAGCGTCCAACAAACATTTTGGTTATTGAATATTCCCAGTTTTGCTGTAGTCGAAAAGCTGATATAACGCAATCTTTACGCGACGCACAGCAAGAAGAAACTAACTTCAAGAGTCTCCACAGTCATCGGTTTTATTTCTTTTATTCCGTTTCACTTGGCTGTTTGGAAATTAATTCAAAGTCTCTAAGGTTATCTTAGCGCCTTGTATATAACTTTTTTGTTGGAATTGACTCCTTTCTTGAAATTGTTTTTAATTATGTTGATACCGCAACGTAACTCCCCGCTGACCAATTAATGAGCGCCCATCAGAAAATAATCTCGTACTGTATAGGAGACTATGGAGAAAACAATCTTCATTATATATGATTTTTGCCGTACCCAGTCAGTTATTCACGGATGAAATTTCCACTGAAACGTTCCCATTCCATTAAACTTTTAACTGCTGTTAGAGTAGGAAAAAAAAGACAATCCACACCAACAAACTGATTGATTTTTTTTAGTACATAAACACGACGGGGGCCCGACTTTGCTTGAAGGAATTGTACGACTCAAAGTACGACCCTCTTTCCATATCATTCACGATTATGTCAGGTAAGGGAGCCTTCTTTTTAAGGAAAACAATTCTCAAGTGTTTTACACTGATTATAATTTACACTTATCGGTCTTCTCCTGTGTCAAAGTCGTCCATGGAATGATAATAGACAGCAGTATCTCATTCTGGTGAGCGGCAGTCATGCCATGTGCCGATAGATCTGTAGTCAGTTGCAAATAGCTCGGATGTTAATAAACTGCTTGTTTAGCAAATATCTTTACATGAAGAGTATTCTGTAACAACTCAACGAAGTACTGTAATAAACCAATCTTGGCCTATTGTGAATTCTATATTGCCATATTGTGCTGGATATGGTATTGTGGACAAGGGACAAACCTTTCTTTACAAGAAATGTTCGTACACTTTCATTAATAGATCCTCTCTATCTGCAGATATTTGCCCACAAGGATGGAGTTACTTTGATGGTTTCTGTTACTTCACAAGCTCCGCATGTGCTGCGTGGTTGACCGCTGCATCAAATTGTTCTGCAATGGGCTCAAGTCTGGTGACTGTCCACAACCACGAAGAAAATGTTTACATCCAACACAGGCACCACGGAGAACGAAGTTGGATTGGTCTGAATGATAGAAGTGTTGAAGGGTCGTTCGTTTGGATTAACACAGAATTAAGTGGTTTTAGGGTCTGGGCGCCCAAACAACCAAACAATTTTAAAAACGAAGACTGTGTACACACGCTTGGGGCCAAGCACGATTATAAATGGAATGATGTGCCATGCGATAGCTGCTTCAACTACACTTGTTTTAAAGGTACGCCGAAGTAAGGAGGTTAAATAAGCTTAATCTCAGTTTTATTTGGCACCTTTCAATGTCCCCTATTTTAGTGTCTTGATTGGTTCCGTCTCAGTTTTCCATGTGAGTATTTGCGGTGTAGATGTCCTGTAGAGCCATGTCATATTAAAACTCTACCGCGACAGTTGAGTGATCATATCTCTCCACGCTCATAAGGACAGTTAAGGAACTATTTATTACTCCCCAACCTCGTTCCCAGGGTTCTTTTCTACTCATCCCCTGTAGAGAACCCTGGAGACGAGGTTAATCACTCCCCTGCATCTTGCAAGTGCACTCGCCGTGTGTCCACGAAATCAGCAAGCAGTGAAAGCTAACGTTTAGCTTATTAGTCCACGACCAGTTTTAGAGCTGGCGGTTGATCGGTTTTCTGTCTGTCTGTCTATCGGATAATGAGGATTTTTTATAGGTACTGTTTGTCTGTCTTTCTTGTCTGTCGGTCTTTCTTCCAACATATCTTCTCAGTAAGCTTTGGGAAAATGAGATGTTATACGTTTGCCACAATGGAGTTGCTAGCCGCACTTTAACGCGTTCATAAACTCCCGTTGTCTGATTATTAATTCTCCTTTCTAACCACTATACATTTCCATGTACATATGTTAAGAGAATTTGGGATTATATCAACAGAGGACCGTCTGACTGATAAATTTGTCTATTTTCATCACCTGCCTGCTGGACAATGTATTGATATTGTAAGGAGAAGTAACATTATAATCACTATTGGGAGATAAGGGGTGAAAGCAGCTATCACATCAACTGTGTAATAAGCATTGTTGTGGATAATAAAAATTTGCTTTTTTTTTTCTTTTTTAGATTTAGATGAGTGCTCCATCAACGTTTATCACTGTGGGGGAGACACCAGTTGTCAAAATACTGTGGGCTCTTGGAAATGCTCGTGTAAAAATGGGTTTTCAGGAAATGTAGAATCATGCACCGGTATGGATCGAAAATGATACATTCAATACAATGTGATAATGATCAATCAATCAATCAATCAATCAATCAATCAATCAATCAATTAATCAATATCTTTATTTAAACACGGTAAAATTTATCAGGTGAATTACAATTTAAAATACAATTACATAATTATTCCTAATAACAATAAACGTACGCTTAAAAAGTCTCTACAGTAAAATACTATTCTAAACTAAACCTGTTTTCCATGAATGCCGTGTATTTAACTTAATTATATTTAACTAAAATGAAGGTTTAATAATTGCTTAAAAAGATCTAGAGATTTTATTTGTCTTAGATTGCAGGGTAGACTGTTCCAGAGAGTTGCACCTCTATAGCTAAAGCTCCTTTTTAGGTAGTTGGTTGTGGGTAAAGGGACATTTAATTTATTTGTAGAGTCTCTTAAGACATATCCTGACGTACTGCGCTCAGTGAACATAGTGGATAAGTAGTCAGGAGCGAGATCATTAAGAGCTTTAAACACCATTAAAGCTACATGAATTTGATGTTGGGCATTCAGGTCTTTCCATCCAAGCTGTCGTAACAAGTACGCAGCGTCAGCATCATAGGAAGAGGAAGTCAAAACGCGGGCAGCACGATTCTGAAGCTTTTGTGATTTTTCGAAGAGCGTTTTGCCGCAATTCCCCCAGACAATACTACATGGGGTTGTATTAAGGCATTGTAGATGTAATGTAGAAAATCTTCTGGAACTAAAGGTCTAATTCGCTTTATGGCGCCAATGCCAGAGGCAATCTTTTTGGACACTTTGTGGATATGACTATACCATACCATGTTATCATCAATAAGAATCTCAAGTGATTTACTAGTGGATACTTGCCCTATAGAAACATTATCTATCGAAATTTCAAGGGATTCAGATAAAGTACTCAGTTTCTGTCTAGAGCCAATTAACATAAACTCAGTTTTAGTCGTATTCAGAGTAAGTTTGTTGCAGAGAAGCCATTTGTGGATGTTATTTAGATCAGAACATCGCCAGAAATCGCGGACATTTCGAGCCCGCTAACAACTACCAGCGGTATACTGTATAACGCAAAGGAATAAACGCTGAAACAAGTGGGAAAGACGCTGTTTCATACGATATATTGCACAATCTAAGCTCTGTAGATATTTTATTTGGTGCAAAGTAATTCTCGACAATGTCCGACATTTTTTTGGTTTAAATATTAGTGTGATCGCCTTTATAAATTAAGCTGTGTTCGATTTTCGCGCGTATTTACTTCCATTCAAACCAAATCTAGGGTTGCTGGGGCACTGTAACCCAGTTTATATCCCATGAAACACCAGTGTTGATCAACAAAGAAAATGGCGGCTCGTGCAGGGAAAGCTTCGAGTTTGTAGCTTTCTTTCATACATAATTATGGCGTCCGCTTGCTGTGCTACAGACGAAAAATGAGAAAGATAAGGACGTCCTTGGAAGTATTTTGCCGTGGGCAATTCATGCATTTTTCGGCAGAATTAGATCGTTTAAACATCGTAGAAGTTGTATCGAGTCGTGATGATTCACATTGTGAACGGGTTTGCTTGCCAGTGGACGAGTTTGTGGCATGACTTCGCTACAATTTTTAAAGCAATGTATGGAGAATGGAGCATCAATGTGTGATGGATTGGCCGAGGCGTCGGGAAGTAAGTAATCATCCATCTAAGTAGCCGTTGATAAGTCAAATGCGAAGCTTGTACACTACTGAACATGTATCGAATCGTGATATGACGAACCGCAATTTAATTATTTATATATGTGAAAATAATTTCATATCTCCATACATTTCTTTACATGAGTTTGCCGCCATTCTGGCCTTAGTGCGCAGGCGCCGCCGCCATCTTGTCCTAAATTTCTGGCAATGGTCAGACTAGTTTGTATTGAGTTTAAGTCTGTGCTAGCGTATGTTATGTGAGTATCGTCTGCATACATCCTAGGTTGGCAGAATGATAAACAATTTGGCAAATCATTGATATAAATCAAAAATAGGAGAGGGCCAAGGATAGTTCCCTGAGGGACCGCACAACCCAGAGAACAGACTTTAGAAAGCGAACCGCTAACAACACATTTCTGAGTACGGTTGCTTAGGTACGACTTAAACCAATCATAAGCAGGCTCCTGTATTCCATACAGACTAAGTTTAGCTAAGAGAACATCGTGATCAACGGTATCAAATGCTTTTTTCAAGTCTAGGAAAACCACGGCATTTACATAACCGCGATCAATATTGAAAGCCCAGCTGTCAATCGTTTCAATAAGAGCAGTGACAGTCGAGTGCAAGGATCGAAAACCTGATTGTTGGTTAGTGATAATCACTTCATTAGCCAAAAAACTATACAATTGATCGTACACTATTCTCTCTAACACTTTAGCTACTATTGAGATAACAGAGATCGGCCGATAATCATTCACATCAGTTCGCTCACCTTGTTTAAATAATGGTGTCACCCTAGCGCATTTCCAGTCGTCTGGAAATAAACCAGAACTTAGAGACTTATTGAAAATGTTACATAAAGGGATCGAGATAAGATCGGCACATTCCCGAATTAGTTTGGCAGAAATATTATCCAGACCCGTTGCTTTGGATTTAGATAATTTGTTTAGGAGAGAAAAAACATTGCCACTACTAATTGGACTGAAAGAGAACTTGTTGTTGCTGCCAGCAATGATGCATATGTTTGGATTATTTCATAGGCTTAGATTACTCCCTGGAAACCCAGGAAAACCTTGTTGTTTTAATTGTTTTTCTTGTTTCTTTTTTGTTTATTCTTTTGCCGCAAACGAAAAAGAAAAACAGCTCGGCGGCATTGTCTAGAACTGTTGCTCTTTCATTTTTGATCCTGTGTTAGCCTGAGTATCAGGCCCTATCAGGGAAGCGGGGACGAGGGGAAGGAAGAGGAGAAGGGCCTGACACAAAGCCATTGATTCGCTTGTGTCCAACATCCAGATTCTGGATGTTATGCTAATTGGTCAAAAGACAATAAGAAACGTCACGTGAGTCAACCGGAAGTCAAGCTTCCAGCGCAGGGGTTACAGACGCCATATTGAAGTTTACTCTCATGACACATGGCAGTTACCGGAAGTGATTTTGATTGGCTAATTATAATACGCGTTGTCTGGGGGTGGAAGGCTTCTGAGAAGCTGTTTGTGTCAGGCGTTTCTTCCTTCGCTTTCTCGCTCTTTTTGCCTTCCCCACCCTAGAAACGCCTGATACTCAGGCTAATCCTGTGTCCAATTGCTCACACCTCTAGGTTTGGAGATAAACTACACTCCGTACTTACTTTACGTCATGAGTTTATTTCTACTTATTAGCTACCAAATACATTTTTGAGGTCATGATGATGGTGATCAATCAAAGTGGCAACAATAATAATGAAAATAACGAGGATGATGACTATGAACAGGAAGATGAGTACATAGAAAAGACATGGAATTCAATTTTACGAAATCGCGTACCGTTACCGCCGACCAGTTGGTTCAGTTGGTAGAGTGCCGGACTACCGTGCGGGAGGTCGTGGGTTCAAAGCCCCGGCCGGACCAACACTCGGGGTCTTTAAATAACTGAGGAGAAAGTGCTTCCTTTGCAATGACATCTGCAAATGGTTAGACTTTCTAGTCTTCTCGGATAACGACGATAAACCGGAGGTCCCGTCTCACAACTCTCCACAATTAATTCTGTGGGACGTTAAAAGAACCACTAGGGACGAAATGAACCCTGGCTGTGACCACCCCTAGTGCTGAACTTGGGTTGGTGCTTCACATAGGGATAACCTCATTGCACCTTTCCCTCTTGGACAGAATGTCCAAGAAAATTAGTATATGTAGTATGTTATACCACTGGTTCGTTTGGACGGTGTAAAAAAGTATAAAAACTCAAAGTATAAAAACTATCTGTAATACTTTACTTCTTTCGTTTTCGTTCAAGTCGTGACAGTGTAGCAGTCGTTTGTTAGTTCTAGTTGTTTTGTGTACATGTCGTTAGTCTGGTAATAAAGATCCATTCGAAAACGGAGTATGTTTAAAACACAAAATAGCCTCCCACCTCCTGGTGTTTAAGAATAGTGTAAAGGACAAATAAAAATGCAAAAATAACGCCAAAAGATTTAAACCAGACACAAGTACAGCTCCTACTAGTACTTACAGCTCAGTATTACCTGTGATTTTATTATACGTTTACGTAGATGTTGACGAATGTTCAATCAACTCGCACAGCTGCGATAGCAACGCCGGCTGTAGAAATACGCCAGGATCATACATTTGCAGATGCAATGCTGGATATACGGGCGATGGAAGAAGCTGCACTGGTAAGTCTTATCCCCTAGCTCTCCCCAACACACTCCCCCTCCCCACCCTGCCCCACCCTTGCCATGCCGACGAAAACGAGCCTAATTGAGTTTATATGTGAGGTCATGAAACAAAACTAAAAGTCGGGCTTTCAGTGCACCTAGCGCAGGTAACAAAACTTACATGGAGTGATTCCAAAAACAAATCCACCTAAATAATACTAAAAAAGTGAAGTAATAATTGATGTATATTTGTAATGTACGTTGAAATTATTAAATGTGAGAAAGAACTAGCTGTCATGGGTTAATAAGTCTGCTTCTCAAATGACTTTTGTTGTGAGCGTATGTAAGACAAAAACCTTTTGAATTTAAGTTTAAAAGGGCTTGGCATTTTCTCACATTAACAACTCAAAATACCATTTCTTCGTTCCAAACTTATAAATTACAACTAATTTGAGAAAGTTGCTAATATGTATTCACTCAATTTATCCAGAAAGGAGGTGAAATGGGTATAGACATGAACTTGGCAACAACTGCGATGTGAGCAGATAAATAAAATAAAAAATGGAGAATGGGTTGTACTCCGAATTCCAGGAACAAGTCAAATACTTATCACAATATTCGTCACCGTGCAGATATTGATGAGTGTGCCAATGGATTAGACAGCTGCCACAGTTCACGTGCCACCTGCACTAACACTGTGGGATCCTACAGGTGTTCGTGTAACCTTCCTTACACAGGAAACGGGAGAACTTGCAATTTTGTTTCAGGTAATTAATTAGCAAGGAGATCTCCTTTGCAGGACGGGGAGTAAAGAGGCCCCACACTCTTGGAATGCACGAATAGAGCGTTTTCACTCACGTGACCAGCGGCCATATTGGTTTAACGAAACAAAAGAAAGAATTTGCATAAAAATAGAGTTCAATTCCCAGAGGATTAGCCTGGTACACCAATATGGCCGCCTTTCCTTTGTTTTGCTACACCAACATGGCCGCCGTGACGTCATGTGAAAACGCTCTATCTATCCGAGTTTGATCGTTGAGTGTTGCACTATTAGGCAAAAGGTTCTCGAAGTGTCTCTTATCTTCTCAGCAAGCACTAGCGCACGCGCCTCTACAAAGCTATCCTTTTAGAAGTAAATGTTGCTGACAATATGCCTTTTAGAGTTTAGCTTCAAAGCTCATACGTTTGGCAAAACGCTTCAGCTAAATTAATATCCTTGATTCGAATGTCGCACTAATTAGCTGGCATCACTGTGTTGCCTCATATCAAGGCAATCCTAAGCATGCATATCCGCTCTCGTGCCTCCAATCCTTTTAATGATAATAATCCCTAGGTTGAAGTGTTCGCCCTTGGCCGTTTTAAAATGCCATTTCTCAGATGGTATTACTAAACCGATCAGAGTTTCATACTTTTCGGAGCATGTTCATTCTCATCTGACATTGATCGAAAACTGTACAGATTATTCTTGCGATACGTAGATTCGCAATTGGCGGTAAGCCTAATGAGAAGTTCAAGACAAAACGTAGGAGAACGATCGCTGATGCTCAGTCTTTCCACATTTGCAGCGGTAGTGACAAATAATGACATACGCCCTCCCTTTCAACCCAAACCGGCGTCTAGCTTAACGTTTAACCTTATCCACTCTCTCCTCTTCCAGAATGCCGAAACTATCGTACGCTGATAAGTGCAGACAGAAAGGTGACTTACCCGCGAATTTCTTATCGCTGTGACTACCAACTCCCTTCTGCATGGTACAGATTCCAAGGCAATGCGGGAAACCGAATGCCCTCTTCATGCCCACCTGTTGAGAGGTGCAACACGCACGCTGTAGCATGGTTAAATGGAGGGCACCCTTCCGTTTCTGACGGTCAAGTGAGTAAGACGGTTTGCTTTGTTGGAAACGGAAGATGCTGCAACTGGTCCACCACCATCAAAGTTAGGAATTGCGGATCTTTCTATGTGTATTACCTAGGTGGCACACCTGGAAGTGCTTGTAATCTTCGCTACTGTGGCACTAACTAAGAAAGAATTGAACGTACCCTGTATCGAAGAATCCAAAGTTGAAACCGATCCTGAGAAATAACGTTGATTGCTAAAGATAAAGAAATCAGTAATGCTCGGACAACGTGTGTGAACAAGTATATATACACGTTAGAGCTATTTACGCTTGGCCTTCAAAAACCTCGTGTTCATCGTACCACTTGCAATACATGTTTTGCGCAAAAGAACAGGGAAAAGTACATCTTAGCTATATTATTCAGCGAAACGAAATTCGGCCTACTGAACCAATCCAAACCCGCGCTGTTTTTTGTCTGTTAGCAAACCAATCAAATTTATTTTCCGGTATGCTTACATGTCGTTTTGGTTCATTGTTCCGGTAAGCCTCTTGTTTCAGTTCATCATTTCCGGTAAGCTTCTTTTTCCGGTTGTTCATCATTTAAAGGTCAAGCGAAATCGCTTATTCCCAAAGCGTAGTGACCCCTTAATATCAAAGTGTGGGCTTATAGCCATATCGACTACTACAAGTACATGATGTTTCATTAGCTTTAGCGTGAAGTTAAATATATGAAAGGCGTGTCAATGTGCAAATAAGTGCCTTGTTGCAAATGCGTTCCGCCGTCGAACGTGAACTGCTGCAGCGACATTTTTTTGTATTGATAGTTCAGATAATTGTATCCCTTTTTTAGTTGATGGCAATTAGCTTACATACTTTGCGTGTTTCGGTTCTCAGTTAATGCTGATCCAGCTTAAAAATATGTTTAAAACCCAAAACCGCGAAATTCTAAACTGCAAGAAGTTAAAAAAGTGAAATGAAGAAGCCAAGGTTTAGTATAAAACCTAGATTCCAAGGTTTGTATCCCTTTTAGACGTTCAAAACTGTGACAGTGTTGTGATCAAAAGGCAGTGACGAGAGGACTTAAAATACGTTGTTAGTAGCTGTTGTTAGTAGCCAATTAGAAAGCGATAAAGTTATTGACAATGTTGGCATACACTTTATTTTTGTTTGTTTTAAGTTTTGACTTTAAACTGTGCTGAGCAAAACTGAGTCTTGGGGTTATCTGAGGAATGCCTTGAGTGTTAAAACATTGGTCATGTTTGCTTTTGGCAGGAGCCCGTGGACTGATAGAGACAACAAACATGTTTTAGCTATAGGTGACATATTCTTATTACGATAAGAGAAAGAGAGTTCTAAATGCATTCCTAGCCATTTCCGAAGACTTCAATTTGAAGTTTTCCGGGAAGGGGGCATCCCGTCGGACTTCCTTAGTGTGCTCCTCGCGCAGGCTTCCCTTTAGCACCTCCTCCCCCTCCCCCCCCCCCCCCCCACCACAACTGCGCGCTTCATGTATATGCATAATGTGAAAAAAATGGTCACTTTCCGCACAATTTCCTTCCAGAATTGTTGAATTGGTTCTAAATTGCGTGCTCCTAATTTTCTAAGTAATCTTGGTGAAATCATTATTGGTTCAATTTATAACATGGATCAATTCTTCAAACTAGTTCACACTTTGCGCAGTGCTAATTCTAAAAGACTTTACCCAGCTACCACGCTCTCGGTTTTGCTTGTTCAAAAGCAAACTACTGCTATACGGTGTAGTGCTGAAGGAAACAATTAACATTGTTGCAAGTGTTCAGACTCTTTCCGTGATCTTTCGCTCTGTTTTAAGGCTTCGTAGGTTATGCCTTGACCTCAATAAAGAACAATGGCATATACGATGTTTGTTTTCCAAACAAGCTGAGGTTGAAAGGCAAGATTTGATCTAAACAAAAGAGGATCTAAACGTTTAGTTGTTTACTTGTTAGAATACCGATGAAGCATATCCTATTAGAGAGGCATCCAGGTCCGTATGTATTGTCACGTATTAATTGCTTCCCGATTATACTCACAATGTGATACGAGATCACTAGTTGCGTGTAATCCTTGTTTCAAAGGGCTTGTTCATAGATCCTGGCCATCCGCCAACAGAAAATGCAACAAAAACATTTATAAGCACAAAATGATCGAGCGAAAATGAAACCGTTATTCTTCATTGATCTGGAACTAAAACTACGAACATATTTTCTTCAGTATTGTATATTCAATGGAAATTGGGACATCATTCGAGATCGCTATCGAGTAACGAATTCACACGCTTGAAATAATCCACCGTCACATATTTCGCAAACGAAGCGATTTTCTTTAACACACTGTCAGTAAGGTTGCTGATAATCTATACATTTCATTCTGGAAGTTGATAGCCATGGTCACTTTTGCGGGTTAGTACCGAATCCGGTTTAAATTAATTTGGAGCTGGGTGACTAGCTGCCAGCAGATTGTGTCCTGGGCTTTATTACACGTTTATACAGAGGGGGGAGGGGAGAGGAAAGAAGGAGTGGAAGGCAAAGATGACGGGAAAGGATGTTTTCTTGGTGTAGCGTGAGCTATGAATCTAACGAGGCCAATTTCTCGAAAGTCCAAAAAGCGATCGATACTTAAGACCGAGAAAAGGAATAAGCTTTGGAGTTTCATTTTTTCTTTGGGTATAAAAACCAGTTTTGCCCCGTGATATGAATCACTCGTTTTCAATGCAAATGATGAAGATATATATAATGCAGCTTTTTTTCTATTTCCCTCCGAGCCCTCCCTCCCACATTTTCTTAGACACCAATGACAATTCTCTGATCTGAGAACTCGACGACCTCTTCTGAAAGACGTACGAACATAAGCTAAAAGAATATTTTACTGTTTTACAGCGACTTTTAGAAGGATATTAGTATTAACTGGCGCTCGTTTCTCAAATGGGTATTATTACGCCTTTAATTGTTTTTGCACTATAAGAATAGGTTTCCACTCGCTACTATGCGCACGTGCCTGCATGCATGCTGCCTAGTCTTGCAAGTGATTATTACTTCAAATTTCTTGGAGGTAATTAACTGACCTACAAAACGAGACTAATGATCGTAATCCTTTAAGAAATGCACAAATCCGCTTACATTGTGGCCTGCTAGTCGGCAGGAAACGCTACTTATTACATAAATAAATAGAACAGTTGTCAAGCAGATGAAAAGAGATAAAGAGATGATACCGGATACTGGCAAGAAAGAATGCACAAATAAACCTTACAGCGTGGCCTGTACTCGACAGGGACGTTACAAAACCCAGTCAGCAAACAAGCTGGGATAAATATGGAAGTGTTGAAGAGGAAACTGACCACATGTGCAAGAAGAGCAGTAACGAAAACAGTGTTGATAGCAATGAATTTCTGCTTCAACGCGCACTTAACTTGAGAGCTTCTTTATTTTAGAGGTAGAAAAAGGCAAGAGAGAGGGGGCTGACAGGACTGACAGAATTAGAATACAATAGGCCTCTTTAAGAAGAGAAACAAGAATTAAAGCAACAACAACAACAACTTGTTATTTTGAAATACTTAAACGTGCATGCAAATGTTTGTCTTGAAAAGGTACCAAGGGGGAAGGGTCGAAGGGATGGGAGGGGTGGCTAGGGGAGACTGTCGCAATGAAGAAGTCTAACCTCATTATTCCCAATGCTAAAGATAGAAAAGCGAAAATGAAGTCAGTTGATAACACTTTTTATTACACGACGTATACAGTCAGAGGGCCAATAACTAAAATCGACCAATAAGATTGCTCTATTGCCAGTCCGATATTCTCTAAGTATTGGACCGGGTATTGTCCCAAATGATCCCGCGTTGTCTTCAGTCGTGTAATAAATCTCTTATTAACCAAGCTTGCTCGGAGAATATTGGCCCTCGATCTTTTTTGTACGGACCTCGCTGCGCTCGGTCCGTACTGGCAAGACCTCGGGCCGATATTCTCCCAGTACGGCCTTCGCGCTTGGTTAATAAGATTTATGTATAATCAAGGGCATGTCCCCAGATAACTGAGATAAACTCCGGTACGGTGTTGTAAATGTACCGTTTATGAACTCACTTCGGTTACGATTATTTTTTTAGGGCACACGCCTCATTTTTATCTTCTAGATACATAAACAGTTTAGTTTCTTTTCTTCTGTTCGTGCATTTACCGTGTGTTTCGTTCTGCAGAAACATTCCTACTTGATTTGATTGCTAGAAAATAACTGAGATAGGTCTATGGCCACTCAGAGCGCGGCGGTACTATGGTTTAGTATTGTATCGGTTAACCCATACTTTCTCGTGAAACTCCAAGTTTCTACTACTCACAATTATTTTGTATTACAAGCTTTTCCTTGTCCTCCCAACATACTGTGTGGGTTTATTACTCTCGGAAACCCATAGAAAATGCGGTCTATATTGTTTAAATAATCATTGCAATCCAAACGTCCAAATCGTATGTTGAGAGTTTAAAGGGGCAAGAGGTAAGATAACTTTTTCGATTCTTATCTTCCACAACAACTAAAAACATTTGTTTTTACTACGAGTCTTAAAGGTCCAATTCCAGGATTTAACAGAATCTTGCACCAGACGTTCCCATCGGGAAAAACGAAAAATAAAACATGGTACTGAGGGCCAGGGGGTAGAGGGGGGGGGGTGGTGGGTGGGTGGAGGAAGGCTATTTCACAACCCCCTTAACATTTGAGAGTCACCCGAGAAAAGATATCCAAACAGACTGGAACATTTTTAAACCTGACCTAATGCGTAAATCTTAACCTCTAAACAATTATTCCAAAGGAAAGACTTCTTAGTACATTTAAATTGGCGCATTCCCAGGAATAACAAACCAAGCGATCACGAACGCAAGTTATTAAATGAAACCTTGTTTGCCTGCAAGTTTACCTTCAGTAGTAGCAAGATGTCTCTTAAGCATCATCTCCCATTTCATCTGAGCTTGGCCGTATTTCTTGTTCTGCTGCTTGCTCTGCAAGGCAGTAAAGGTACCGAAAAATAGCAGTCTTTTTCGATTTAGTCTTTGGCTGCATGTGTTTCTTTTTCGCCAGTTAATTATTGTAGGTTATGGTTCATTTGGCAGGTTTCGATTAACAGAAAAGCTAGCATTTACATTTGGGTGGGCCACAAGCAGACTAACAAGACAATGCATAGTGCAAGACAATTACCGCCCAATAGTTCTGCGGCTTTTCACCTGTGTACTGAACGCAATTTCCAAGTTGACTAACCTACTACACTCGACTAAAACGTCGCTGCGATTTCTTTATTTGACAATTTTCGGTAAAATGTGCATGGGAGAAATAGAGCGGCGCGCGCTCTGAACGATCTGAAGACTACTTATTAGCCATTTCAAAAAGTTTTTTTTTTCTTGACTAAAAATATACATTTTTTAATCACAGCAGCCCGTTTCAAGGCCGGAAAAGCCAACATTACAACATCCAGTCCGGGACTGTTTGCTTGCAAGAAGATATTGTTTGCTCAACCATTCTATGGTCGAGAGGAAGTGAAAGTGTTTGCGTCTTTTGGCCATTCGATCAAAAGCCCAATTTACGGTAACGGTGGAGCCACCTGGGTCGAATCCGAAGATAAAAGTCATTTCACAACCTGTGTTTCTGAATACAGCGACGGTTCTAATGGAACAGCAGAGGTAAACTGGATCGCAGTCCAATCTGTTCCCTCTGGGTTACAAATAGGAACCACGACCTTAGACTCCTGGACTACGGGAACAGTGTGCAAAAGGATCGACTTCCCACAGGTCAGATTTATTTGCTGATTGCTATGAAAAACACATACGATCATAAAATAAACGGCACCAAGAACCGTATGTGGTCCCAAGATGCTAGCATCATGTTTTAATAACTGTATTAGTGAGCAGATTAGTGAGCAGATTAGCGTGTTGGAAAGTAATTTTCTTTCTTACTGTGCCATTTTTAGGCGACAATCGAACGTATTCCGATCACGATCACGATCAGCGATCTTTCCCAGACCCGATTCCTCTTCCCTCAACCATCTCTAAAACATATAACCGTAACTTTTGTGGTAATCTGGAAACTTTTCATTTGTTTCCATATTTTTTTCCATGTGCTATTGTCAGTTTTCTGTTCTTCCTTGTTTTTTTTTTGTACTGACAAACCAATTGACTTATGCAGTGGCGTGACTTGAAACGCTTGGACCTCTGTAGTGATCTGTTATCACAGCACCTGGTTTGACAAGTTTGATCTTGTTTGATAATTTATGACTGATAGTTTCTTCCCAGTTCAGATCCTGGAGTAGCAGCCATAAAGAATAAGTGAATCAATCCGTGAACTTCGTTTAAACTAATTCTCTTCTACATTACGTATTCCAGCTCCCTTTTAATTTCTAAATTCTCTACTGATCAGTGTAAAAGTTATTTACTAATACCGTGTAGTGCTTTATTTCATTGTGCGCTATTAAGGGTGGAATCGCACAATCTTGTATCTGAATTTCCCGTTCTACCGGAACTACTGCATGTCTTATTACTTTCTCCCATGAAATTTCGTCCTTCATCTTTCCCTCCTTCGCTTCTTCATTCCTTTACTTACTTACTCTCTTATTCCTGAATTCTCTCCATTGGTTATTCACTGGTTTTGTTTTCCAGTCGCTTTTATGACCTAATGAGTTTTTTATTTTGATTTATTAGCGTTTCCTTTTACCACCAAGTATCCTCGTGACTCCCAGTCACCATTTCCTGAAGAGGCCCCAGGATGCTTTGGCGGTGTGGATTGAAAACTCGGGGGAACAAAGTTTTGATCTGTGCGCCAAGGAAACAAAGATTTTTGATGGCGTGCACCGAAACATAAAAATTGTGAGTAATCTTGAATGACGTTTCTTTGGTAAAGTTGGCTCGATATCATTCATTGCATTCCATGAGAACCATTAAGAAGAAATTGCAACTGATTGCATCGCTCTAGTTTGGCCGGCTGAAACCTTGCAAATGCTAACAAAGAAATTCAGTCCAACAGTAAAGACAGCACAATGAATACGCTTGCCTAGCCACAGGCCTCCCAAGCTCACGTCACACGAGAACCGTTGAAAATTTGAGCGCTTTATAAGACGTTGTATGGGGAATAAAACATCGTTGATTTACAACGCTAAATGCTTTGAAATATCCACGTTTTTTGAGTAAGATGATTGAAACAAACTCCGTCTTATGAAGGGAAGAACAGTGGTGGCATAAAAAGCTCAAAACAGCGAAAATAACGAAAAAGCACAACGGACACACATGAGGTAAGTTTGTTTCAATCATCTTACTTAAAAATTACGTGGATATTTCAAAGCATTTATCGTTGTAAATCAACGATGTTTTATTCCCCATACAACGTCTTATAAAGCGCTCAAATTTTCAACGGTTCTCGTGTGACGTGAGCTTGGGAAGCCTGTGGCCTAGCTTGCTTATTTGAAAGATTGCCTTACTGCTATACTTGAGGGCTTAGTGGAGGCGCGAGAGAGCTCGTCGCGTGGAATCCCCATTCAAGTGCGGTCAATCAAAAACTTCCCGTCGGGTTGGGGGTCAGTGTTTTGCTGTTTTTTTACCATGGCATTACTGTATGAAGCATACATGAAGTCAGAGACAATACATTAAGTCTTACATGATATACCCGCTATGAACAATGAAAATATGGCCGCTCGATCGGTGAGATGTTGTGTACGATTTACAAGACGTTTTCTTGAAACTTTCTTTGCGCGAACCTCCCCTCAGGGGTTCAGCCTAAATTCAAAGGAAGAAAAAAACACATTTCATGATACTCCTTGGTGTGAAAGACTGTGATGGTTTTGTCAGTATACGATAGACGACAACATTTCCACTGGTACCATTCGCATTCTCCGCTAACTTTCGTCGTAATCCTTCCATGAAAGTCTTCGTACGTGCTTCTCCGATACAAAAGTGGTGAGGTTCAGCTTGATTTTAAGCGGAAAAACTGCAGCGATCTGATAACTTGGCTTAAAGCTAAGGTAAGATCTTGAATATAATGTTTCTTGTCATTTCGATTCCGGTGGTAACAAGAGGCAAACATCCACTAAATTCGTTAAAAGCCTATAATTCCGCCATGTTTTTAACACCACCATGTGGCTCAAATGTGGCTCAAATGTGGCTCTTGCCCGCGCAAGTCCCGGATATGACCGGGTATTCTACGCGACGACTTTAAATTAAGCGTACCTCATTTTGATTGTGTTTTCTTTGCAGAACTGGTTGGCATTTAGGAACCTGAGTATCGATAATTTTACCCTAACGGATAGTTTGGTGTTTACAAACATCAGTTCTCCATCTCAACAGGACAACTATGCCTTCTGTCAGGTAAAAAAAAAAAAAATTGTCACTACAAATCGAATATCGTTCTCTTTATCATCATTCTTTACGCAACTGCATAAAATTGCGTTCACAACTGCGAGGATCATCCTTCACTTGATTTCAATACCACAGTTCAAATATGATTTATTTCATACACACCGTTCTCATATCTTTCACGGGAACATATGAACCTACAATTGACCTGTTCCCAAGCCAGTGGCTTCATAGGTCACTCAGGTTAGAGCATCGCACTAGCATCGCGAGTTCACGGGTTCAAACCCCGTTGAAGTCCTGATTTTTTTTTTCGGGCTTCTTTACACAATTGCATATAATTGCATTCACAACTCTGAGGATCATCCTTCACTTAATCATTTTCTCTCGTTTGCCTAGTTGGAAAATTGTCACTCATGTCACATGATTTGAAATTTTCTTCAACGCTCAATTATCAAGTCATAGAACGGATACATTTTTTTTTAAATTTGATCTTGCGGAACCCTGAAGTACCTAATTGAAATGGTGGATGGTTTTGCTTGGAGAGAACATCTAATGGAAACTATTGTGCTTGTTACAGAAAATCAACTTTACAGAACCATTTTTTGCTCCACCTGTGGTAGTGATCACGCCAAAACGCAGTTACAATGGTAACAAGTCAGTCGGATCCGGATGTAACGCAATCACTACTTGGGTTGAAGTAAGTACAAAGTACCTCCGATACACTTACCAGATAAGCGTTACCTTAGATAGGCCGGAAAAATATTAACATCAGAAATCATCGCCCAATACGATTAACTTGAAAATATCAATTCTATAATTGACAAGACTAATAATATATCATTTCAAAGAAAACATGAAGATCCTCAAAGTAAAAGCATACTAAACATACTTGCAATGGATAGTTTTTTGCAGTTTTCACCTGAGTGAAGTCTTCAAAGTAATTTATGTTTGCTTTGATTTGGTTGTACTTTGCTTTGCTGTGTGATTGGTCGCCCAAACTCGCGTCAACCAAAGAGACTAGTTTGTTAAGAATTTGGAATATCTTGTTTCTGTTTTTGTGTTAAAGGGGCAGTATCAGGGAGGTTTTTGCGATTTTTGCTCACTAAGTTATAGCTGCAAACACTATGTTAATGTGTGAATCCTTTCTACATCGCTAATTCTAAGAAATAAATTGAATCAATGATGAAAGGACGTACCGAAATATGTTAAAATCCATTTTTAGAGAATTGCAACACAAAAATTCAATTCAAACTTGAAAACGTCGGGCCAACGTTTTCAATCAATCAATCAATCAATCAATCAATCAATCAATCAATCAATCAATCAATCAATCAAAATCTTTAACTTAACCCGGTAAAATTCATCAGGTGAATTACAATTTAAAATACAATTACATAATTATTCCTAATAACAATAAACGTACGCCTAAAAAGTCTCTACAGTAAAATACTATTCTAAACTAAAACTGTTTTCCATGAATGCCGTGTATTCAACTTAATTAACTAAAATGAAGGTTTAATAATTGGGGCTTAAAAAGATCTAGAGATTTTACTAGTCTTAGATTGCAGGGTAGACTGTCCCAGAGAGTTGAACTTCTATAGCTAAAGTTCCTTTTCACGTAGTTGGTTCTGGGTAAAGGGACATTTAATTTGTTTGTAGAGTCTCTTAAGACATATCGTGACGCACTGCGCTTAGTGAACATAGAGGATAAGTAGTCAGGAGCCAAATCATTAAGAGGTTTAAACACCATTAAAGCTACTTGAATTTGATGTTGGGCATTTAGGTCTTCCATCCAAGCTGTCGTAACAAGTAGGCAGCGTCAGCATCACAGGAGGAGGAAGTCAAAACGCGGGCAGCACGATTCTGAAGCTTTTGTAATTTTTCGAAGAGCGTTTTGCCGCAATTGCCCCAGATAATACTACAGTAATCAAAATGGGGTTGTGTTAAGGCATTGTAGATGTAATGTAGTATATCTGCTGGAACTAAAAATCTAATTCGCTTTATGGCGCCAATTCCAGAGGCAATCTTTTTGGACAGTTTGTGGATATGACTATGCCATGCCATGTCATCATCAATAAGAATCTCAAGTGATTTACTAGTGGATACTTGTTTTATAGAAACATTATCTATCGAAAGTTCAAGGGATTCAGATAAAGTACTCAGTTTTTGTCTCGAGCCATTAACATAAACTCAGTTTTAGTCATCCCTGTCTCGGTTGTCTGCCCCCGAAATCATACAAGTATAATTTCTTTGCATTACAGTAAACCTTTAAAGAATTTTAACCATTATTTTACCTTTGACATCAACCGAAAAGCCAATTTTTTATTGTTAATGTGTTACTAAAAATAGCGTGATTCTGCCCCTTTAGTAAAACCATACTAACTATGACTTGCGTGAACTAATTTTCCCTCGCTTGACGCCGCCAGTGGTTCGAATTGTTGTAATTGGCTCATTGCGATATTCACATGTGGTTCTTGTCTTTTGGGATTGGTAATAGTAATAAATTAAGAAAGACTGTAGAGTTTTTTATTTGATGCCCGTTAACACGGTCAAGAAATCTCAGGGCTTCTGTGTGATTACCAACAGAATGTTCGAAACAAAAGATGGTAGTGCACGAGTTTGAGAAAACAGGAAAAAGATCGCTAGAAGTGTTATTGTCATACATTCACGTACCAAAAACAAGTTCGTTGCTCAATTGTTATTGTGTTGTTGGTACTTTGAAGCCCTGGGTCTCTACCTCAGTACCACCTCTCTCAGACACTACTCAATCTAGAGACGTTTAGATTTTTAGCTTTATTTTTTGACGTTGTCGCTGAAATACATATGGCTAACCGACAACTAAAAATTCTTTTAGCACACTTCCACATCAAAAACGAAGATTTGCATTAAACATTACGACAGCAGGGTCAATCATGAACAGACCATTAAAGTTGATTACCTGATTATTGGAAGTAAGTACACTGCAAAATCTCTAACACTGAGTGAAGTATTTACTTTGTTACGTTGTCAGGCTTGATCGTGTGTATTCATACTGTCTAACTAAAATCCCTCTCAGTCTTCTTCTCACGAATTTTATCTTCAACTTTCCATCTCCATTTTTGTTTCTCCAAAAATTAGTCCAGGACTGATTAACAATTACTGAATGACGAGGTTGAGTATAAGTACGAGAATTATCATCATTATGTATGAGCTTAAGTATGATAAAGAGAATTATCATCACCAAGATTCTTGTTCTAAGGCCAAACCCACTCTAAGCCAGCGCCAACAATGATTAGCTGCGTGTTTGTCGAGCCCGGCTCAAAATTGTCGAAATAGTGATAGCAGCGCATAATAATAACTGATATATATTTTTGTCTATCTCACACATTTCCAGATTTGGACCCGTGTTTGGACGTCACATGCAATCATCACTGTCTGTGTAAGGCTTTTGGGCCTTATGATGCCCGCTGTGTAAGCGTTGACAGTTGTCCGTCCTTTCAAGAACCAATCTGTTCCTCAAATGGTACTACGTACGACAACAAGTGTCTGTTTGAACAGGAAATGTGTCAACTAAAACTCAACTATACGGTGCAACATCCAGGAAGCTGTGAAGGTAGGCAGGCAGAACAACCGAAAGATAAAAACATAATGGGACTTGGAGATTGAAAGTCTAACATAGCAACTGAAGTACAGAATAAGACTAAGCATACAAAATATGGTGCAATTCAAACCAACGACACACCAGAAAAAACAAAAATGAAAATCATCGACAACAAATGCCAAAGCTAACTGTGATTGGCATGAAATGAACGGTCACAGAAACCACGTTTGGTAGTAAAATTTCTTCAAAGGACTAATGATATCAGGCGATCGATTTAGATAAAATGGTCTTATAGATTATCACAAATTTACTCTAAAATACGCGAAATCTCTTGGAGAACAAAGTCCAGTTTGACCTCATTTCGAATTCGCACTCATTTTATTTTGTTTTTCTTTTTCGATCGTGTACATGGAATCACTGTCGATAGCTTAACTGACCTATGAACACGTCGTGACATTTTATTAGCTGAGAATAAGGAAACTTTGATTCCATTTCTTTTTTTTTTCTTTTTTTTTTACTACAGGCTTTCCGTTTCAGCAGGGTCGTCGTCACACGCCTCACATTCCATCCCTAGGGTACTCCCATTGTGAAGTTATTCGTTTTCGACCTTACATTTTTTATCCTGACAAACCCATTGAAGTGCAGATCACTGTCAATCACATAGACACTACAGACATGTCCTATGTTCACGATGCCGCGGTTTGCTGGGTGGAAAATGTGAAATATCATCAATTTACCGCCTGTGTAATGGCTGCTGGCTTTAACGAGCGGAAATCCGTTGCTAACGTGACAGTAGATTGGATGGCGTATCAGGGAGCCCCGGTGAGTGGTGTCAGCGGTGAGAAGCGCATATCACAGTGGTGGACTGGGACGACTTGCGAGACTGTGAATTTTTCTTCGGTGAGTCACAGAATTTGATTGCCAGTTTAATCATACCATGCAGTTCGCGGAACATTACTTAAAAAACTAACTAGACATTAGTAAAACGTTGCTCAGAATTAAAAAAAATAAATAAATAAATAAACTTGGTACCAAAATCTTAGAATTTGCACTTTAAAATGGATAGATCTGAGCTCAATTTCTGCTTTTAGTTATTGCATCAATAATCATCAATTCAAAAATAGAGTCGTCCGTCGTTTCAAACTTCATGGTGCAAATGGCCCACACAGGATCTAAACCACATACTAAACGAGTTTTTGCAAAATTTTCAGTGCGAATTTTTAATAAGCTGGGTTTCTTCGGTTTCTTGCAATCGAAGACCATCGATATTTAACTCTCTTGTTCAAAATCCTGTGTGGCAACTTTGAAATTGCATTCTTGCTCAAAAAGGAGCTCAAAATTCCAAACGTTGCTAAAGAAGTTGCCGAGCGCAGTCTAGGCGTATCCCACAGGAATCTTTACTGGAAATTTCAGTGATGAAGAGACAATTTCGAAAGCAATACTAACACGATCGACAGCATTCAAAAACCAAAAAATTGCACGCAAGACGACACAATCTCAATGCAAACAAAGCCTATGAAGTTAAAAAAGATTATTTGAAAGGGCTTTGCAAGTGCGTAAGGATGGTAGAGATAAGTTCTTGCATAAAAATTGATGACGTCACAAAGTAAGAATATAAATCATAAATCAAGAATATCTATGGAAATATTTCACTGATGCCATTCAAACTTGCCACCAGTAATGTACGTCAGGTAAGATACAAGATGATACCCATTGTGCTGTTACTGTGGCAGCAGTTCGTCTTCTCGGTCTACTTAATGCAAGATTCACTTTCCCAGTGGGTGGGTGTCTCTGGGTTTTGTGTCAAAAGCACAGGTCTGGAGGGGTTGCTGCTTTAAGACTTTGACTGCTGTTAGAGTTTGTGGCCTCGTTAAGTGAGACTTTCAGTACAGCGTAGGATGCCTTGGCAATTTTTCCTGATCTAGTGTCGGCCTAAATGAAAGTTTGCTTTTGATTACCAATTAGAGTGAACCCACAGTGTGCAGTGGGTGGGTGATTGGCAGTTGTGTGACCAAAGCACAGGGGTGGGGAGGGTGGATTTTGTGCTTTGTGACGGCAGCGGAATTTACTTATTTTCACAATTTCTGCAGGCAACTTTTGACAAATCCAGTTATATATATATATATATCATCACACCCAACTAGCGATCAGGGGGACGTGGGTTCAAATCCCGCTCAGGGCATTAACAGTTTTTCAATTTCTCCAGAAGTTGTCCAGTGTTGGGTTTCCTTTAACTCTCTCACAATTTCTCCTCAACTTGGACTGTGAATCCATTTGCGATCCTCCTGGAGGTGATACGCTGTTGGCTCAAGGGACCTACTTAACTGACTATATATATATATATATATATATATATATATATATATATATATATATATATATATATATATATATATATATATATACTTTCTTGAACTTGAATAGAATAAATCTTTAAGAGCGCTCAACTCTGAGAGGAGCAGTAATTATAATGATCAATGGTAGAAAGACTTCAATTCATCGCTTTATTGCGATAAAGCGATGAATTGAAGTCTTTCTACCATTGATCATTATATATATATATATATATATATATATATATATATATATATATAGTAATAGTAGATGAGCTACTCAATATGAGTACATACGGAGTTTAATACAAATTTGTTTCGTAGACCAACAGAGTTAGTCCACTCATCAGTTAATCCCCGTACACACATGAGTGGACTAACTCTGTTGGTCTACGAAACAAATTTGTATTAAACTCCGTATGTACTCATATTGAGTAGCTCATCTACTATTACTGTCACAGCTCCTTTATTGTAGAGCACTATCCTGGATTCAGCGGTGAACATTAACTGCATTTGCATTTATATATATATATATATATATATATATATATATATATATATATATTTAGTATAATTTCAGAGCTGAACAAAGAGTTTCCAGCAATCTGATTGGTTCAGCGATTCCTTATATGACGTTATATTCACCGCGCTACGCGGTGAATATAACATTTTTGAGGCCTGGCTACTGAGCTCGCCACCTTTGCCATCTCGGCAAGTAAACATGGCGGCAGTTGGTGAATGAATTTTTGATCTATTCGGAAGTTATCACTCTAAGCCCAAGATATTTGAAAGGATGGAGAATTTTCACAATGACTGCTGTCATCCTTGGACCAAAAATCCTTTGAAGAACTCGCGTTCAAGGCAGTTAAGAGTCGTAAACGAAGTGGCTACGTGACTTATGTTGATTGCCAGAAGGTCGGACCGATTGACCGAAATCTGTTTTTCCCTAAACTAAAGCTACTCATTTTGAGACAATGATAACACCTGTGGATGGAGTCAACAGCGATAAAGCAAAGGTACTGGAATAATTTTTTTTGTAGTGTTTTGCTTGATTGTTTTACTGCCAGACCCGATAAGTAAACTGATTCACAATCGATGTTAAGCTTACATAGTTTTTGTTAAGACTAAATAGATGCATACGTGTATACAAACGAACAATTAGGCCCCTGTCTTTATGTTTTAGTCCATTATTCTCTGTTGTTCAGCTCTGAAATTATACTAAAACAATTATTCGCCTCAGGCTTGGCGAATATTGTGGAATAATTGTTAAATATATATATATATATAATCTTTCACAAGCATCCAATACGTGTAGATGTTTTCTTCAAGAAGCAATATATAAAACACAAATGAAGACAAGACACGTTTATAGAGAACACCTATAACACCTGGTGTGTTCTCTATAAACGTGTCTTGTCTTCATTTGTGTTATATATATATATATATATATATATATAAAACGGTTAAAAATGAAGCCGAAACTGGACAACTTTTGGTTAAAAAATTTAAAATTTCATAAAACGTTTCGGTCTCTCGACCTTCTTCAGTTACAAAAGAGTCGGTAGAAAAATTTACAACTTAAATAAGGTTTTACAACAATGAATAAAAAAGCCGGTTACATAACAAATTCAAAGAAAACAATAGGTACAGAAAAATGACAATCAGATACAACAGATGAGAACATGGATAGTGTAAACAACGACAAACATTACGTAATTGTTACAGCGCAACAGGATCCCCATAAAGGGCCTCTGAATCAACACACATTCCAGACTCCTAACAAAATCCCTAAGAGGGGCCGTTAAACAATATGTAATAACCTCCCGACTAAGAGCCTTTGAACGACTAAGGTCGTGCGAAAATAACAGAATCCCCAAAGGGGGCCCCTGAGCGCCGAAACAACTACAATTAAAGACTATAATTAATCAAAGCTGTAGAGATTTGTAAAATTAAAAACACCTCAAGAAATTCGCAACAGCTTGCCTTAGGTCCGCTAAAATCATGTATAGTGGATGCGATTCTTAGAATGAAATTCTTGTCTTTTGTTAAGCCCAAAGGGCGCGAGGGAAAATAACTGCGCACTCCAGTATGCTTCTTTCGTGATTAGTAATTTTTCAGTGTCCTCGGACGCACTGTTTTGAATTTGGTCAATACACTGAAATGTAAAGTCCGATAACACGTGTGAATTTTCTAGAGCGGCAACAATTCCTAGAAATAATTTACTTCAAGCCAGAGTCAGAGATTCCAAAAAGATTTTTCCTTTTGTTCTTACATATAACCTCTCTGAAATCACAAAATCACAAATCTTCTATGAAAACAAACAAAAAAACTTGCGAAGTCGCCATACACTTTAACCGAACCCCACACGTGTAACTGAAGAAGGTCGAGAGACCGAAACGTTTTATGAAATTTTAAATTTTTTAACCAAAAGTTGTCCAGTTTCGGCTTCATTTTTAACCGTTTTTTATCATCCACCGAATCAGGACTGTGAATCATTGTGATCCTTTTGGTTAGCATCTTTGTTGGCTCAGGAAGCTTTCTTAACCGTCTATATATATATATATATATATATATATATATATATATATATGGGCGCTTTAACACCCAATACTAATATAACGGCTTTGGATTGAATCACCACCGAAGCATGCCACATACTCAATATTATACACCAAACCATAAACTTTGCTTCTTTATCAGTTGGCATGCATTGTCCCGTTTTATCTTTATGTAACAAGTTTTAGCCTTTGATTAATAGCATACTGGCACATCGACTCAGTACATAGCTACATGTCTCATGTAAGCTATGTTTGCAAGAAAAAGTGAAACCACAAGCCAACATCAAACGACGGTCGTTAACAAAAGGTAATTTTAGCGCATTAACGTAACTCTAATCACAAGGTTTCTTACAATCCCCCTCCTGCCTTGATTTGCAGTTCTCGCAGAAACCCTCAGTCTTTGTTACCGCCGCTCATCACCATGCAGGACTAAAGAGGGATGCAGCGAGCCTTTGGTTAGAAGATATCACTCAATCGTCTGCCAAACTGTGCTTGAGGGAGCTGCAAAACTATGCAGGTTCACATGAAGACATTTATGTTGTAAGTGTTACACTCACTTTCCTGCAATTCACGCCAAAGATACTCTCTGTTTACGGATCAGAAATCCCAATACCTCATCCGCAACTGTATAAACCAGCTAGGAAAGGAATTGTGTTGAAAAGGAAGGGGCCTGTTCATTGCATTTTCAAGTGCCCTTTAGGGTGGTTTTGCTTCCTTTGGGCCCGTACGCACTAGGCGACGTTTTTCGTCCCACCAAAATTTTGTCAAGTCGTAACAAACTTCAAATTTGGTTGAGACAAAATTTTTCGAGATTTTTGTCACAGCCAAACAGATCTTATTAACCTAGTGCGTACGGGCCCATTTACTGTAAAACTTCCAAAACCAACCATGGACACCGAGCGTGACCATTTCTGGAATGTTTATTGTTCTTCAACCAATCAGATGCGTGATAAAACTGCAGGAAGAAACCACTACCCTCAAAAAGTGATCGATCTTACATGTTGCGGTTTAGCTTCTCGTATCTGATTAGTTTTCATTTACAGCATGATACACATTCTTGAAATATTTCTAGTGTTCACGATTTTCTTTTTTTGACAGTTACTGAAACTTTTTATGACTATTGGCTAAAGTTTATGAGCTCTCCTAGCTATTTCATGAGACAACTGATAGCAAACCTTCGGTTAGTTGCTAAGAAAATAAAGCCTATACATCGCTCAGAGAACTGCGAATGCACTGAAAATTTGATATGGCGGAAAATTGTCCAAAAATGGCTAGATTGGTGTTTTTCTTTTTCGAATTCACTACCTTTAATTTGTTTCTCCCATAGCAATGGTTGGCATTTTCTTCCCTCCACAAGCCTCTCTTCTCTGAACATGACTCAGTCTATTTTGCCAACTCTCAGAAACCTGCAGTAGGTTTCAATGACGCATTCTGCAAGGTCAGTGTCGTTGCTTGCTCTTCTACTGTTATGCCATTGCGTTTATTTGTTTATTTCTTTTTGTAACTGTTCTTTTGTTCCTTTGCTATTGTTGTTGGCGGCGAGGGGGGGGGGGGGGGAGAGAGGGAGAAGTCTTGAAAAGAATTCTGGATGTTGATATCTTAAACGAGTCCTAGAGCGATTGAATGATTGAATGAAAAGACAAACAAATGATCGAACGAACGTAGTTTTGCAAATTCATTGAGGATCTTAATCTTTTACTTACAGGATATCCATTTTACCAAAGTGTATCGGGATCCCCCTAAAGTGTTCGTATCAGCAAACCACTCCACAGGTGGTGGAAATCAAGATGCTATGCACAATTCAATAACGGCTTGGGTGGAGGTGAGATAACTTTACTAATTACTACTTAATAGGAAATCAATCCTAGTTTATCACTTGTTGTCATATCTTGAAAGTCATCAAACGTGTTTTAAGGATTGAGCCTCCATTTACACGTGGGGAATGTTAACTGGTGTCTATTTTAGAAAGACTAATACCCCATTCACACCAACTAAACATGTTTAATTAAACCAGGTTTAAAAAAAATAATATTATTAATTAAAGAAAAACTGGAACTCGGGCTTTTATGCAGGATATATTTAGATGAACTTAAACTTTCTTTAATTTGTGCTGAATTTGAAGTAAAAAAAGATCAATAAGCAGCTTTTATAAAGAAAACAATTTTAAACCGTGTTTAACTAAATAGCTTTTAAACATGTTTAAGCTTTGGTGTGAACGGGGCATAAGTCTAGATAAAAGGTAGTGAGCAATTGAACGGTAGACCTAGGCTGAGATGCCGAACAAAACCTTATATTACGATAATATTTCACTTGCAGGGCGATCAAAGGAGATTTTTTTATAACATACAAAGCGCGATGTTTTATTTATGCTCATGCACAAAAAAATTCAGCAGATACATTTTTAATTAGAAGAAGCCAGTGTCAATGTTGGTCAGCAATAGAATTACTTATAATTTCAATCACAGACTACAATGTTTGGGCTAAACAGTTTATTGACTACCAGAACGAGGCGCTGGCGTAAGGTCAATAAAAAAACCCGCCAAGGGTGGGGTGGGTGGCTATGCGACGACTAACTCGAAGCTAACGTGCAAAGATCTGAAAGGTGATACATTAAACCCGCTGAAGGCTAGCCCAACAGGGGTATGTTCTCAATAGCAATTAGCAAACCTCACCCGTGGTGATTCTTGCACCATGTGCGAGTGAAAACTTTTGCATTTTACAAAAACCATTTCTTCCTTTTACAGTATATCAACACAACAGGAGCACGAGTTTGCTTAAAGGAACTGTATGCGTCAAAGTACGACCCACTGTCCATATCTTACACTGTCCTGTCAGGTAAGAGGACTACAGTTAGTTCCACTCCCATTCATGCAGTTAGAAACTGACTCTGGGCGTTGTTTCATCCGAAACATATTTTGTAAAAAAATAATAATAATAAAGCACTTTAATAGGACCGTGTGCTTCATCAAAATCTCGTTTATATGCACGCTGATTGGCCCAAACAATTTTGTTCATGCAAACGAGGCTAACAGAGCTTGACCTGAAAATAACTGAAAACAATACTTTTCCCGCCGCCATATATGAAAAAGGCCCACAACTGTAAACCAGTGATGGGAGATTCTTCTTAAGAAACACACACGCTAAACAAAGGGTGGGATATCCAAGTTAATGACTTTCAGATAAAGCTCTAGCAATTTTTACCATCGAGTATTTTGTGCGTGTTGCGAATAATGAGGTAAAGACCTTATTTTTCATGATGATTTTAAAACGAAACCTACATTTTTGGATCTTATTCGTTGAGTTCTAGATTTGAATTTCTCTTTGGATACAGATCTTTGCCAACCAGGATGGGGCTACTTTGGTGGATATTGCTACTTGACTAGCTCTGCATGCGCATCATGGTTGACCGCTGAATCAAACTGCTCAGCAATGAGCTCAAGTCTGGTGACGGTTCACAACCAGGAAGAAAATGTTTACATTCAGCACCGACACAACGGTGAACGTAGTTGGATTGGTTTGAATGACAGAAGTGTTGAAGGATCGTTCGTTTGGACCAATAGAAAAGTAAGCAGCTTCAGGTTCTGGGCACCAAAGCAACCAAATAACTGGAGAGACGAAGACTGTGTACACAGTCTTGGTGCTAAGCATGGTTACACTTGGAATGATGTGCCATGCGATAACTGCTACAACTTTACTTGTTTCACAGGTATAGTGCAAGGCAGAGTGGTTTTCAACTGTCGTAAAACAAAACAAAAGCAATTACTCTGACCAATTTCAAGAGACAAAGCCAGCTCCGTAAGCCAATCAGAATTTGAAGTAATTACATGAAACCCGCGCCAAGCGCAGGAAAATGCGCGCGTGCAACTCGCGATTGGTTTTGTTGTTGATGTTGTTTTTTTTTTTCTCATTGGCATTGTTTTGTCAACTAAACACAGCGAAGTAAAGCCAAACCAAAGCAAACACAAATTGCTATCGACATTCAATTGAAAACCACTCTGAATGACCAATTTCATACAACGTTCTCAAAGGCAGTTTTATAAAGGCCTTACAAGGAAAATTGAATTAAATCTAAATAAATGGACGATACTTCCAGACAACGCTGTCCTTTAATCAAGAGTGCCGATAGATTTAACACGCACGTTGTACGGGCCCATTTTCGAACGACAAAGAAGTAAAAACTCTTTCAAGGAATATACGTGCATTCTTCATAACGACTTTCTTCCTTTTACCGTTGATATTTTTATTTACTTTTGCATCGGGCCCAAATTTACACGGGTGCTCCAATTGCACCCGGGCTTGTACACAAGTGATTAACGTATAGTACTCGTTGACTTGCATGTATTTTTTTTCTAGACCTAGAAGAGTGTGCTACAAACTCTGACAACTGTGACATTCATGCAACTTGTCGAAATACCTATGGTTCTTACACCTGTTCTTGTAATGCTGGATTTACTGGCGATGGACAAACCTGCATAGGTAAACTGTTAAAAGCTATTTGTTATTAGAACAAGAAAGCCAAGGGTCTTAAGCCCGGTTCAATCGTGGAACTCTTCATGCACCTAATCAAATCATTGAAGTACATGTACTGGATAACACTGAGCTGTGTTTTGCGTATGATTTCTTAGATATAGACGAGTGTTCTGCCAACTCTCCCAGTTGCTATATAAATGCGCTGTGCAGCAATATTCTAGGATCGTACACTTGTGCATGCAAAGCTGGATATTCGGGTGATGGATATACATGCAGTGGAAAGTACCTTCTGTTGTAAGTTTACTCTTTGAACGCCAGGTGTACTTACACCTGTTCTTGTAATGCTAGATTTACTGGAGATGGACAAACCTGCATATAGGTAGACTGTTAAAAGCTATTTTTTTTATTAGAACAAAAACAGATCTTAAGCCCGGTTTAATCGTGTAACTCTTCATGCACCTATTCAACTCATTGAAGTACTGGCTAACACCGAGCTGTGTTTTTCCTATGATTTTTTAGATATTGACGAGTGTTCTGCCAACTCTCACAGTTGCAATATGAATGCGGTGTGTAGCAATATTCTAGGATCGTACACTTGTGCATGCAAAGCTGGATATTCGGGTGATGGATATACATGCAGTGGTAAGTACCTTCAGCTGTAAGTTTACTCTTTGAACGCCAGGTGTACGACATGAGTGGAATGTCTAGTGGTGTCTGGTATGACCTTGTCCGACTTTTGACATACCGTAAAGTTCCCATAGCAGCGGCCCTCGTTACTTTCGGAATTAGTGGCCTTTGGGGCTCGTTACTTTCGGGGTGTCGTTACTCTCGGCGGTCGTCATTTTCGGGGACCAAAAACCGTAAAACAAAGTTGGCGCTCCCTCTTTCCCGAAATGAAAATAAACGACATAATATTAAATAAAAAACATTTTATTTGTGTTACATGGTCTGTGTCACAGGGATACCTACACGCTAAATACAGCAATACACTGATAAAAAACCAGAGCGATGATTAACAAATGAGAAGGAATTCATTTGTCCAGTTTCATGTTTTTGTCCGCCACATTGGTGGGCTATGGAAATTTAAATACCTATATTGTGTTGTCACTTGTCGGGGCAAGTTGTACTAGCTTGGCTCTTAGTTCTCTTCTTAGAGTTTTAAGTCCTTTCTTGACATCAATTTGATTCAAGCGAGGAATCTCGATGCCTCCTTCCTGCACCCATACACTTTCAGGTGCATTCCTGCTTTGTCCGGACACATGGCAAGTCATCCTGATTTCCTCTTGCAGTAAGGGTAACAGGACCTCCGCCAAGCTATCAGTGAAGTGACATCAACGGCGAATGATAGTTTCAGGCATGCTATGTTTTACAAAGTTTTTCAAGATGAATACTCTGCATCCGATTACTTACACCAGCTATGAAATTTTAATGAAAGGCGAAATTTAGTAAAGGTTTAAAATAAGTAATCAGAAACTTATGATTGAACTAGGTCGGCATCAGAGCAATCATATGCCAAGGGAAATAGATTATGCCCATTATGCAAGTGAAATCGATCAAGTGGAAAATGAATCTCACTTCTTGTTTCAATGTAGCAGATACTCTTTTCCACAGAGGGAGACTTTCTTAAATCCAGTCAAAGAGATAATACCTGACTTTGAAAGGAAATCAACTCCTGAAAGCATAAAATTACTCATGAACTCTAATGATCACCATGTAAATAAGCTAGTAATGAAGTTTAGCGCAATATTACTATTACCCTTGTTTGGTAAATAATTAACTAGCTTTTGCAATACTGGAAAATCAAGCGGTCATGCAAATAAAGCGATTTACTACTACCACCACCACCACTACTATTACTATTACTTTTTGGCATAGGTTTTTCGTTCGTTTTCTTTTTTTTTTTTTTTTTTCATTTGATGAAGTTATTTCCAGAATTATTTGATAGTTCAACTGTGGCGTTTTCTAATTATAAATCGAACAATCCAAAAAGGCGTCAACACTCTTCGCTTACCTTACGTAAGACACAATACACTAAGACAAAACCAAGAAACTCTTATAAAATATCCGCACTAAGTTAAATTTTCAAAATAGAACTATCATGGTATTAAAAAAGATTGATAACGAGCCTCCTGGCACTCCTTTTCACAAGTCATTTGCGATCCCAATTGGAGGCGATTTGGGATTCTCTTGAGGCGAAAAGTCTTGTCACTTAATTAAAAGCAAGAGCAACTCTGGACCTAGGATGTTTCATGTTAGTGCCATGCATACGCCAAGGGAATGATACTCCGGTATTTCTAAGAAATATATCATCGCATTTAGGTTTTTAAATGGCCTAAAGAAAAGATTTTGTTAGAGAATAAACCGTAGGGCCATTTTATCAGTTTACTTTTTATTTAAAAATATATATTAGGTCTGTAACCAGGATTCACAATAGAAAATATATGTAAAAACTTTCTCCGGTAAAATGGTCTGTAAAACCTGTGAGCTTTCGAATGTCAGTCTGCTGGCTTCGATTGATTATAATAAAATGTGAAGGATTAAACTGTAAAAAATTTGAATATATAGAGAAATGTACATAAATGAAAAAAAAAAATAATTAAAATGCTTCTGAGAAAAAAATGCAGAGAAGAAAGCTGAAGGGGACAAGAGCTGTTGTCAGCCTCGACGGTTTTGGCCGTGTGCCATGACTTACGTGTACGACTGCTTTCTTTGTCAGGGATTGTGGCATTATCGATTGACAAAAGTCCATGCCTGTTTTGCAGAGTTGGAGCCTTTCACACAATGATTTGTATTTCTGCACGTGTAACATTCTTCTCTACATTTTATTGTTCTACTTTATCAATCCCTTTCACGATTAATTTTAGAAACAGATGAGTGTGCAACAAACACCCACAGATGTGATGCCAACGCGGCTTGCAACAATACTAAAGGATCTTACAACTGCACATGCAGACCTGGGTATTCAGGAGACGGGAAATCATGCGCAGGTGAGACATCAATAAGAAAAAAAGCTCCTGCCTTAAAAGTCTTAGAGTAAAAAGAAATTACGTTTGCCTGCAGTATATCATCGAGCTTGGTGTTCCTCCCACAGCCTTATGAACGGAAATGAGTAAGCCAAGATTTATGAAATGAATAATGAAAACGAGAACGAGAAATATTCATGGTGACTTCAAACCACAGGTGACATAACTGGATGGTGACATGATATGTTGTTAAATTACTTTTTAACGCAGACATTGACGAGTGTGCCAGTGGTGTTCACGACTGCCACGGTTACGCCTCTTGCACAAACACGCAAGGATCATTTAGTTGTTCGTGTAACTATGGTTTCATTGGAAGTGGAAAAAACTGCATTGCATCAGGTGAATAAGTCTCATTAATGTCATTATTATTATTATTACTATTTATTGTGTCCATTCCTTATAGACTCAGGCAGGATATTCGGCCCGGTTTATAGTCCTTGGGAGCGGGTTACAACAATTCACCACGGGTCCCAGGTCTCTCTCTTCCTTCTTCTTACAGGGACAGTACTTTTCTTAGTATCTTTGCTGTCCCCAGCAACGCTGTTTTCTGGATGACCTCCAAAGTCACTTTCACGCCAATTTGCTTCATGTACTTTTTAAAGTTCACTGATACAGCTCCAAGGGCCCCAATACCTTTTCGCGGACGTTTTAGCAGATCCAAACAACATAGAAAGTTGCGAAAATGAAGGCATAAGCATTGAATCAAAATATTATGACGTTAAAAACACAGCAAAAATCTTGAAAACTGGAAACAAAGGCTTTTCATTACTACACTGCAACACCAGAAGCTTAAGTAAAACTTGCCTCTTTTAAATGATATTTTGCTGATGTGTAAGGAAATGCCTAGTGTCATTGCTATTTCTGAAACTAAGCTGAGTGAGGATAATTTTAGCAACGTTACGATTAATGGTTATAAGTTTATTAGCAAGCACTCGCCTACAAATGCAGGGGGCGTGGGCCTTTATATTAAAGAAGATATTGAATTTATTAGAAGACATGATATTGAATTTGACTTTGAAGGGGTTGAAACCTGTTTCATTGAAATTCCTAGACAAAAAAACAAAAATATTATCATTGGATGTATTTACAGACACCCCTTAGTAGGCCAATTATCCAAATTCCAGGACACCTTACGAGAAAAATTGAATTTTATGAACCAGTCTGGTTACGAGGCATATTTGGCTGGCGATATTAACGTGAATTTCCTTTCTTATACTTCCCACAATCAAACCTCTGAATACCTTGACATGCTATTTGAATTGGGCTACATGCCACTAATAACTAAAGCAACTCGTATAACCTATCACTCAAAGACCTTAATAGACCACATCTATACAAATGCACCTGAAAAAGTTATAAAATCAGGAATGTGCTTAGCTGACATTACTGACCACCTCCCCTGTTTTTGCACTTTCTCTTCTACTCTCCCTTACCACCAGCAACAACGCTATTTTAAAGACGTTTCTCATTTTAATAATGCCAAATTCATTGATGATCTGAAACAAATTAATTTCTTGACCCTTGTTGACTCAGACGTTAATAGTAGTATTAATAGTGTAATTCGTATCCTAGAGCGACTCACTGAAAAACATGCTCCATTGAAAAGAGCTTCTCAATCAAAAAGAAAACAATTGAACAAGCCATGGTTAACAAAAGGTATCCTAGCCTCAATTAAAAAAAAAGCATAAATTATTTGAATCACATTTTTTAAGTGACGACCCTGACAAAATCAGTCAATACAAAACCTTTAACAATAACTTAAATAGAATAAAATTACAAGCTAAAAAGAATTATTTCGATTCACAATTTGCCATTAACAAAGGAAATATAAAAGCGACATGGAAGCTCATTGATATGATAATTAACAGAGGCACGAAAAAGAGGACATTAATTCCTAAGCTTCTCTATAATAATCAATGCTTCATTGACCAGAGAAGTATTTGCGATAAACTAAATGAGCACTTTATTAATGTTGGACCAAAACTGGCCGATCAGCTTCCACCTATCCCTAACGTAGACCCAACACAGCGTATTAATCATGCACTTTCGAGAAGTTTCATGTTTAGGGCTATATGTCCACAAGAGGTCTCCGATTTAATCAAGGGTCTAAATGTTAACAAATCAACTATTGGCATACCAACAAAATGTATAAAACTTGCAGATAACCATATAAGCGAGGCTCTGGCTTCCATATTTAACAATTCCTTCTCGCAGGGAATAGTCCCCGACGTCCTTAAAATATCTAAAGTAACCCCGGTTGACAAAGGAGGGGACAGCCTTATTCCAGAAAACTACCGCCCAATTTCAACACTTTCTTCATTTTCACAAATATTTGAAAAGCTCGTTTACAAACAACTCACTAGTTATATTGAAAAATACAAGATAATCAACGAATGCCAATTCGGGTTTAGAAAGGGACATTCTACTGAACAAGCAATAACAGAAATTACAGATAATCTCAAAAAATCAATTGATAATAACCTCTATACCTGCGGCGTTTTCCTGGATTTTGCTAAAGCGTTCGACACCGTCAACCATGCTATTTTACTTAAGAAACTCGAAAAATATGGAATAAGGGGAATTCCGCTCAATTTTTTTACCAACTATCTTACCAACAGGCAACAATATGTTTCTCTAGGGGATTCTCAATCTACCAAACGAACGGTCATTTGTGGAGTTCCGCCGACCGGTTGGCTCAGTTGGTAGAGTGCCGGACTACCGTGCGGGAGGTCGTGGGTTCAAAGCCCCGGCCGGACCAACACTCAGGGTCTTTAAATAACTGAGGAGAAAGTGCTTCCTTTGCAATGACATCTACAAATGGTTAGACTTTCTAGTCTTCTCGGATAAGGACGATAAGCCGGAGGTCCCGTCTCACAACTCTTCACAATTAACACTCTGTGGGACGTTAAAGAACCACTAGGGACGTAACGAACCCTGGCTGTGACCACCCCTAGTGCCGACCTTGTAGAGGGCCACAAGTTTATTAGTTGCTTCAACTATTCCGTGGCACCCTCTTTAAATAAAGTGTGTATTAGGTAGTACACTTGGACCACTTCTCTTTTTGCTCTATATCAATGACATTACCTATTGTTAACAAAAGCTCTCTTTCCGCCTATTCGCTGATGATACAAATATTTTTATTTCCTCCGACAACTCTAAGCAACTTGAAACAACTATAAACCAAGAACTATTTAAAGTGAAAGTTTGGTGTGATGTAAACAAACTCTCGATAA
>OX419337.1:3167194-3189694 GCA_948470475.1 Galaxea fascicularis | reverse complement strand
CATCCACTCCAAATAATGAGACTAGACACCTTAACAAGCTCTGTGAGTCGTACCAATACACTCAATTAATCAATGAACCTACACGCATCACACCAAATTCCAAATCACTAATCGACATATTCCTCATCAATGAGCCAGATAAATTTGCTCAATCGGGGGTTTCCCATATTGGAGTCAGTGACCATAGCTTAATACATGTCGCTCGAAAACAAAGAAGTCCCAAATCACGGCCGCGAGTCATTAATGCTAGACATGACAAACGCTTTGTACTCGAAAATTTTATAAGCGATATTGAATTAGCATCATGGGCCATGATAGAACAAATTCACGATTCTTGACAATAGCAAACAATCATGCTCCGTTTAAAAAGAAAATAGTGCGAAATTCATTTTCTGCACCCTGGCTTAATTCTGGCATCAAACGACTAATGAGGGAAAGAGATCGACTAAAACGTATCACAACTGTTAAAAAACGACCAAATCAAATGGGTCGAGTATAAAAAAATGAAGAACCAAGTTAACCACTCTATTATGGCCCGTAAAAAAGACTACTATCACTCCTTTTTTGAGAGTAATAGTGGTCAAGTGAAAGCCACCTGGAATGGAGTCAACTCTATATTATCCAGAAAGAAAAACACAACCCTGGGAACGAAATATTGGTTATTGATGACGAAGACATTACTGATCCCTACAAGGTCTTTAATGCTTTTAATAGTTATTTTACGGAAATAGGTCCAAACCTGGCCTCAAAGATAAATCCCCCTCGAGTCATGATCAGTTTTCGCGATCAGATTTTAGTAATCCTTCACTTACGAACTTTCAGTTGAAACTAATAACCGTAGATGGGGTATCTAAACTTGTAGCCATTATCTACAAACAAATCTGAAGGTCCTGACTGTACACCGTCTTCTCAAGGCATCTTTTCCTTTTACAGCGGCCTCCTTGACACACGTCTTTAACTCAGTTATTAGTACTGGTATTATTCCCAATGACTTGAAAAATGCCAGGGTAACTCCAATCTTCAAGGCTGACTCAAAGGTAGACTCAGCTAATTATAGGCCCATATCTGTTCTTTCAGTAATTGCTAAACTTTTTAAAAAAACGATTTTCAATTAGGTATATAAGTACTTGGATGATAACAATTTACTCTCTGAATTTTAATCTGGGTTTAGACCGTTAAACTCCACATTAACAGCTCTCATGATCGGTATAACACTGACAATGGATTAACAAATGCAGTCCTGTTTATTGATCTAAAAAAGGCATTTGATACCATTGACCACAATATTCTTCTAGTGAAATTAGAGTTGTACGGTCTCAGAGGTACTGCTCCAAACCTTTTTAGAAACTATCTATCTGACAGAACACAGGTTACTGTTTTAGACAAAGTCCAATCTGAAATTAATTACAGACGTTGTGGGGTCCTTTAGGGCTCAATACTCGGACCCTTATTATTCTCATTATATATCAACGACTTGCCTAACTGTAACCTTTTATCAGATGTAAGAATGTATACTGATGACACTAACCTTACTTATGCATCAAAGGACCATGAAGAGTTGTTCTCATCTACCTGACACGTGACTTAGGCAATCTTAAACAATGGCTGGATTCTAATCGTCTAAGTCTTAACGTTGTCAAGACTAAATGTCTGTTCACTGGGACTCGACATAAAATTTCGCTACTCTCTAGTGACCCAGATATTTATCTTGACGGCCACCCAATAGAAAGAGTTGACTCCTTTAATTAAAAGTCTTGGATTACAAGTGGATGAAACACTATCTTGGGGTCCTCATATTTCTGAGGTTGACCGAAAGGTTGTGAGAGGTCTTGCAGCTTTAAGTAGACTTAAGCCACTATGCCCTCAACTCATAACAATCTACAGATCTCTCATTTTGCCACATCTAGATTATGGTAGTGCTGTCTGGGGTAGCATTGGTGCTGGCTTAAGTAAAAAACTACAAAGCAGTTTCTCAAAGAAAACGATCAGTTTCTATTCACGACTGGGAGAGATCGACCAGAAAACCGGTAACAAGAAGTGCTTACCATAACATCCAAGTGTCGTAACCTTACCTTAATTTATTTTAATTCAGTAATTATTTGGCGATAAATAGTCTAGATCTGCAGTGCTAAGTTTATCCGTATAGGGAGTTATCGTAAAAATATCTGTGGTTTTGAGACACTATAGGTTCAGGCTTGGGTGTCACGTGACTTACATAAGCGGTTAACATTCAATGACCCGCGAACGGGTCTGGTTGGATTATTGCTTTTTAAGTGTGTTTTTTTTTTAGCCGTGTTTCTCTGAAGAAGCAGGTAGAGGAAAACCTATGAAAGAAAAACAGAGGTGACAGGAAGTTTCATGCAGACTGAGACGCCAAACTTGATGGTGGTTGACGAGTTAAGCCCAGCGTCTCTCTGGCAGTTCTGTGGATAGATTTTAGGATCTTACAAGGGAGCGTGGGCAAGTTTCGACTGCTAAAAATATCAATCGATGCCATATTTTGCTGGCAAGACTGAGTGGCCCGACACAAGAAAAAGAAAATGTAAAAACTGGAGATCGGGAGAGTTTGGTTCTCCCGGTATGGAGGAACCCGGAATTCTTTTCGGGTGGGAAATTGCTGAAGCACGGCAGTAAAAAAAAAGAGAAGAAAATTTCTTGCCAAACACCAAGGTCTGGCCTTTAGCTTTGCTGATAACGTAAACTTAGATTTCTGGACAAGTTCTAGCGATCTTTTTTTTTTTTTTTCACCGACCCGCCTGACGGCGAAGAAGTGCAAGTTGTTAAAACTTAGTAACAGTAACGGTATTTTCGTCACATATATGTGACGTTGGTACGTTGGCACCTTTGTACGCTAATTAATACATGTACACTAGCTACCTGATATCCCAGTCAACTATTTCAGCAAAAGATATAATTTCATGGTACAGTATTAATATATTATGTACCGGAGACGATCGGCACTGAGTTTGGTTTGGTGCAAAGCGTAAACTAGCTTTCATTCTTAAAAAAGTGGCTGACTTAATAAGTGGCAGCCCTGCTAGGGCATAATTCATTCTGAAATAAGAGAGGACCAAACCACATCTTTCAGAAGACGTTATAGCATTTTCAGAGCTTTCTCGAGCGTCTCTTTACTTAATTCTGTCATGTTAGCTTCCAGTTTGAATGCTTAATATATATATTTAGGCAAACCTAAAAGCGGAGCTCCACAGTTCTTTTTTTATTGTATGGCATTTACCGATAAAATAAAATCAATGCCAGGACTCGAGCCAGGACTCTAGTAAGGACTTCTGCATTGTGATTATAGTTTTTACTGTTTTGCTGCAGAGCCACAGCCACCATTCAAACATGTGCTAACGTACATTTTCGATTTATCATCGGCCTTTGCCACGTTGGATCAAGGGACTACATAACCAGAGCATAAACGATTTTACTTCATCACAGTTTAATTACATCCGATTACATTTCAATACAAATGGTGTAAATCTCTAGAGTATAGATTAACAGTCCCAGTGTCTCACTTTTAAATCCAACATCGGAACCGGTTATGTGCTTTGGCTAAGTCACAAATTTTCTAACATGTATCGTTGACATTTTAACCTCAACAAACCGAAATATTCCACAACAAAACAAAATGGTAAAACCCCAAAGTGGGTACTCTTCGACATCACCCAAAAAAGAAGAAAAGTACTTTGTTCGCCTTGTTTTGACTATTTTATGGCGTCACTTTTGTGAGCTATAAGAGTAAAGACGATAGAAAAGTGCCGTCTGTGTCCTTTGTACAATAGCACCGAAAAACATTGAGCGAAAATGACTTTACTTAACTTTTCGTTGTGAAAAGTGGCTGCGGCACGATAAGCCATGAATCAACTCAGGTGATAAACTACAAATGGTTGAGAATAGTTTTATTCTTAACTTCGATCAACTACAAATATTGCAAACTACAAACGTTGACTACGAGTCGTGGGCGGTATTATTTTTTTACATCACTGTTAATGATAACATCTGATTGGCAATGACAATTAACCGACAAACAAATCGGTTTCAGAAAAACATTTGTCAATAAACATTGAATTAAAGACGAAGTTTTTACTACAATTAGCCCGTTAAGTCTACAATTTTTAACTAACAACGAGAATTGCTGTGAGGGACAACATATTGTTGGCATTTCGACTGCTAAAGCTGTTAAAAATCGTGTTTACTTTTGGCAAGGAGTCGTCACTCTTTGCGAGAGTTTTCCAAATGTCAATCCGGCTCTTGTTCCTAACAAGGCGGACCCGAGGATTTAAACCGTCCGAACTTCGTTTGGCTTTTCTTCAACCAATTTTGTGCCCAAAAATGAGCGACAGCAGGGAAAACGAAACGTTTTAGGATCCAAGATGAAATATTGGGTAGAAAACATTTGGAAAAAACAAACCAATTTGAGATGGAAGTGTGAAAACAACAAAACGCAAGAAAAGAGAAAGCGATGCGAATGTCTATCATTTCGATGTTTCTCGTACAAATCGGAAAAAAAAAGACAAGTAACAAACCGAGACAAATCACTATTCAATTTTCTTGGTATAAATGTCCATATAAAAGACAAAACAGGAGTACTAACCTGCACACAGTTTAAGTCAGTCAACAATCACTCCGAACGCAGAGCTTAAGCAGAAGCGGTCATTTCACACAAAAGTAAGTCTTATTACTTCTCATGCCTGTCAAGGAAGCTTGTTCAATTAAGGATTTTAGCAGCAAAACCGTCCAGTTTAATACACAGCAAGGTCCGAAGACAGCGCATAATTATTGAAACCTTGCCAGACCACTCGATCTTTTCCCTTTGTGCAAGCTTATGCAGGCAAACACGGGGAAAAGCTGAAACTTCCTGACACTTGGTAATGTTTTTACAGCTTGACAAGAGACACTCTCTTTTTCGCTGTTCCTCACTATAATTTCGTCTCTTTTCTCAAGCTTTTTGTTGTTCTTTCTCCTGTTGCTCGTCAGTACGATTCAGTCTGTTTACTTGAGCCCTTTCTTATTCTTTCTCCTGTTGCTCGACAATACAATTCAGCCGGTTTGCTCGTGCTTTTTCTCCTGCTGTTTGTCACTGATACTCTGCCTGTTTACTCGTGCCCTTTCTTGTTCTTTCTCCCACTGTTTGTCACTGATACTCCGCCAACGAATAGACAAAACTGACTTTGTTTTAAAACTGTCTTCAAAATTTAGCCATGCAATTTCCTGCCACAAAAACGCGGGTTGAGAACTGCGTGTATGGGCAACTGATCTTTCCAAAAACAGTCCATATGGAAGCACGCCTACATGCCAGCTTGCACACGAAAGGGTAAACTGGAGTATCACATTTGACTTTGGCTTACATGATGGGGTGGACGTACGTACGGTCGGACGGTCGGTCGGTCGGTCGGTCGGACGGTCGGTCGGTCGCTCGAATGGATGGGTTACCATATTTTCTTAGCAATGGTGCTCCGCTAATATGACGCGCGATCAATGGGTGTGGGTACTAATAAATGTTATAGTATACTCACCGTTTGGCTGAAATTATTCTGACGTCCTGAGCGGCTTAAAATTGAACGCCACGTGCACAGTCTTCGTTTTGTCTGTTCATATTTTGCCTTGTTCGTAAAGGCCTCGCAGGCCCAACAACTACAAAAAAAAGTTGAGAAGTGAATCTGGTGATACAGAAATCTTCTGGCATCAAACACTGAAGTCTAGAAACAAGAGGCTTCAGAGAAAATATTTTTTGCTCACCGCTGTACAGTTTGCCAACGGCCCATGAAAACCGCCTTTCTCTTCTCAGACTCGTCTGGAAAACTCTAATTTGTAGCACGGAGTTTGCCGCGATTTGCCTCAAATTGGCACTCTCAGAATTTACTTTCATACGTCCCATTTTCACGGTCTAATCTTCTGTGTGGATAAAATGTTCCCTGAGATTTCAGCCGGAGAGACTGAGAGCACAAAAATCACTTTGATACTCTTTTCTCGTTTACTACTGAACCTGGCCGTGATTCTGATGTTTTTATAACCGAGCTGTGTCCTATATGAAAATCTAGGGTGGTATTCCAGGTCTTATGTAAGAACAAGGGTACTCTTGATTACAAAATATGAACAGTGATAAAGGGGTGTAATGTTGGTCATTGCTTTTACAGATTTGGTGGCTCCTAAAAGAGCCGTTGTGTCAAGAAGAATCACCCCCTACGGGAGGTAATTAATCTTTTTAAACTGGAGACGCACTCGTTCCACACGCCGCGTTACTGCCTTCTGTCCGCTGTCATCGAAGAAGGTCGGCGATCTTCCCAGACTGAGCTGGGCAAGAATAGGAAAGACGATCTTGCGTCTCAGTCCTGTTCTTGATACGATCCTCTCCAGCTGATGCTGAAATCCTGCTCTGCGAAAGTCCTCCTCCAAAATTTTCTGCCATGATGAGGACATCTCAGGCTTAATCGTCGGGAAAAGAGCGCGGAAAACCACGTGCTTCATCTCCAAATTCACATCTGCAACCAGGCGCTCCTTCAACCCTCTTTCTAATGCGAGTGAGAGTCTTTCACGACTATCGCAGATCAGAGCATGATCCTGGCATGGCTTCTCGAATTCCTCTAAGAGCCAAGCAGGAATGTGTGCAGCTGGCTCCCACGTGGCTTCCTCAGGTCTATAACCAGCCCAATTCACGAGATACTCCGCGGTTTTTTCTCTTGTTCGCTTAGCGACTATTCGCTCAACGATGTACTCATCGGGCAGGACGGTGACTTGCTTGACGTTTCGCCTTTTAACTTTAGGCAACTGGACGTCGCTTGGCTGTCTAAAATGCCCTGCTTCGGGTCGGCAACGCTTTTCCATGACGATAAAGATGTGAGAACGAGAACTGATGATTATTCAAACTGCGATAGTGTGAATTCATATCATTTGAGGAATACTGAAAACGCACTGGCCCTTCCAAAACCTCGCACTGATTGTCTAAAGAGAAGTTTTTCGTATAGTGGAGCTCAGTTGTGGAACAGTTTACCCTTGGAATTAAGACAAGCGACTTCCTTGAGAGATTTTAAGAATGAATTGAGTCGCCACAGTTTTGAGTAAGTTTTAAGTAGTTAAATAAGATTTTAAACACGGCCTCCAAGAAAAGCAGCCTATATTATTATTTTTTTTACTATTTTTATTTTTATTCTCTGGTGATTGTAATTAAGTAGATTGTCAGTTAGTAGTAACAATTAATTAAGCTGATGGAACTACCGTGTATAAATAAAGTTACCTACCTACCTACTGCCAACGGTTTTTAAATGTTTATTTTTAGTTGTCATGACAACCAAACAAATGACACAATAGAGGCGTCTGAAAAGAGAGGCGAACATTCGTGATTATGCATGAAGAACTGTCACTATGATAGCACAGTTAAAGCGTGATTCATACATTGATGGATGGGTTCTTAAAAAGTAATTACGATTCTTAGCCATTTTCAAACACGAGCGCACTTAAAGTTCGGTTCGCGAGCGCAATTAAAGCAAAGTACATGCGAATGATTGATCAGCGTCTGGGTGCGATAGAATGAAATACGACAGGAACGGGAATGCGAAAGAACGTTTCTGACATTCTTTCGCCTTGCAATTTGGAAAGTGAACAAAGCTTATTTCTTCACAGAAGTTTCGCAGGCGCCTCAAAAATGTGTTGAAAGCGCTTGCAACAATTCTACAGACCGCAAAGCCGATGCGAGAAAAATATTATTCGCATTTATCAAGTTTTAACGCAGCTGTCGGAAACGAGATGCGAAGTTTTCTTCCAAATGTTCATATGATCATAAAAAGTCAGATCTAGGAGCAATCGGGAATGCTCGGAACTCTATTGTCTGTTGACTACTTGTACAGTTGATGGACAGTTATTCCACTGGGTATTCGCAACTGCAAGAAATTTTGTGCAAATTTGCATTTGTAAGAGACTACCCCCCAACCAATTGGAGTCCATTGAGAGCCCTCATGGGAGTTCCAGGGAGACAAGAGTAATTTATGCCAGTAAGTAAGTATATGTCCTGCAAACAATAGCCATTCTGCGCCATGAGGAAGTGAAAGTGTTTGTGTCTTTTGGCCAATCGATCAAAAGCCCAATTAACGGTAACGGTGGAGCCACCTGGGTCGAATCCGAAGATAAAAGTCATTTCACAACCTGCATTTCTGAATACAGCGACGGTTCTAATGGAACAGCAGAGGTAAACTGGATCGCAGTTCAATCAGTTCCCTCTGCGGTACAAATAGGAACCACGACCTTGGACTCCTGGACTACGGGAACAGTGTGCAAAAGGATCGACTTTCCACAGGTCAGATTTATATGCTGATTACTATGAAAAAGCACACACGATCATAAAATAAACAGCAGCAAGAACCGTATGTGGTCTCAAGTCGCTAGCATCATGTTTTAATAGCTGTATTAGTAAACAGTGAAAGAGTTTATTAACTAATTGAAAAAATATGTAACAACTAGCGTAGATACATCTACATTAGCGTGTTGGAAAGCAATTCTCTTTTTTATTGTGCCATTTTTAGGAGACAATATAACGTATTCCGAAAATTAAGCTCCATTCCAATCCCTCCAAAACGTAAAAGGTTAAAAATAGGAAAAAAAAAAACAAAAAGCGAAACAAATTAACTTGTTCAGTATGTTAATCGTTCGGTATGGAGAGGTCAATGCAATGTACTTCACTGTCCGTCAAACACGCGCCCCCTTTGCCTGCAGAAATAATATTAATCCGCTTTCTGAAAGCCAGCCCTTAAGTTTCAGTTACAAAATACAATTTCGTTTTTCGAGCTTCTCGAGTTTTACACCAGATCGGATGAATATATTTTTCGCGCTCAACACAGCAGCTCATTTACAAAGAAACACAACGCGCTGTTTCTAAAAGCATCACCCCCTTTAATAACTGCTCGAGAAATAAAAACACAGTTTCAATAATTTCTCAAATTCATCTGCGATCTTTCCCAGAGTCACCCGATTCCTTCTGACACTGTCAGGTTGTATGTGAACATATAACCGCAATTTTTCTAGTAATCTAGAAACTTTGTATATAACTGTTTCCATGTTTTTCCCCGTATGCTATCAGTACTTCCTTGACGATTTCTTATGTTTCATTCGTCTACTATAAACTCGCCTTAACGCCTCCGCCACTTAAATGTATATATTCTTGTAACTCGTAGATTTGATTCCATGCGTCACACCATGACACCATGACTTGGTTCTTTCCTACTGACAAACCAATTGGCTTCCGCAGTCGCGTGACTTGATACGCTTGGACCTCTGTCGTGATCTATTATCGCAGCATCTGGTTTTGACAAGTTTGACCTTTGAAAAGTTCTGACTGGTATTTTTGTCACAGTTCGGATCTTGGAGTAGCGGCCATAAGGAATCACTCAAACCTCTTTTAAACTAATCGCTATAATCCCTTCTAAATTATTCTACATCCCTTTTAATTCTCTAAACTCTCTACTGGTCAGTGTAAAAGCTATTTTCTAATACCGTGTTGTGCTTTATTAAGGGTGGAACCGCACAATGTTGTGTTTGAATTTCCCATTGTACCGGAACTACTGCACGTCTTATTACTTTCTGCCATGAAAATTTCCTCCTTCATCTTTCACTCCTTCGCTTCTTCATTTCTTTCCCTGCTTACTCCCTTTTTCCTGAATTCTCTACATTGCTCATTCACTGGTTTTGTTTTTCAGTCGCGTTTATGGTCTGATGAGTATTTTTGTTTTGATTTACCAGCGTTTCCTGTCATCACCAAGTATCCTCGTGACTCCCAGTCACCAAATCCTGAAGAGGTCCCAGGATGCTTTGGCGGTGTGGATTGAAAACTCGGGGCAACAAAGTTTTGATCTGTGCGCCAAGGAAACAAAGATTTTTGATGGTGTGCACCGAAACATAAAAATCGTGAGTACTCTTGAATAATGTTTCTTTAGGAAAGTTGGCTCGATATCAAACATTGCATTTCATTAAAAAAAAAAAAAAAACATTAAGAAGACTGATTGTAACTGATAGCATCGCTCTGGTTTGGCCTGATACCTTGCACTGAAAATTCAGCTTATTTTAACAGCAAAGACAGCACAATGAATACGCTTCCCTAGCTTCAACGAGTTGCAAAAATACTTGAGACACTGTACGCCATTTGGCCTTGAATGATGTTTCCATGATCCTCCCCCCCCCCCCCTCCCCCTCTTATCAAAGTTGTCAATCCCTCGGGAAGAAAATTTCTAAAGACGTTAATAATTCAGAACTTAGAGAACTATTGCGCGACAAAAAGAAGAGGTTCAAACAAACTTGCAGACGGAAGAAACGGGAGTATATCAGCAAAGGCATGTCTAATATCGATATGAAGAACTCCAAAGAGACCTGGCGACAAATCGGACAAATCTTTAGTTTAGGGAAAAGAAAAACTCGTGGAGCTGAAACAGTGAGTACGGAACAGTTTTATAAATACTTTAAGCAACAGAATGCGACCCCTTTAAATAATATACTAGATCCGGAGACGAATGTGGAAACCCACAGCAACGAAAGAGTGGAAGGCCCACTTGATTATCCAATAACTGACGAAGAGCTTGAAGGTGCAATTACCAAACTGAAGGCAAACAAATCTCCAGGTATCGATAATATATTGAATGAAGTAATAAAAATCGGAAAGGACGACATCAAAGGGCATTTAATAAACTTATTTAATCGAATCTTAGATACTGGCAAATACCCTACCCTTTTGAGTTTTGGCCTCATTGTACCTATTCACAAAAAGGATGATCGATCCAAAGTCGAAAATTACCGAGGTATCACTTTACTTTCTGCGTTAGGCAAGCTCTTTACATCAATACTCAACAATCGATTGTACAACTTCATGGTTCAAAAAGGAATTTTGAAAGCTGAACAAGGTGGTTTCAGAAAAATGCACGGCACAGTTGATAGCATCTTCACATTAAAAATGCTTATTGACAAGTACGTGAAATCTAAACCACAGAAGCACCGAAATTTACTCTTTTCATGCTTCGTCGACTTTAGAAAGGCCTTTGACTGTATACCCCGACAAAAACTATTCGACAAAATGAGAAAAGAAGGCATTCAAGGACGTTTCCTAGACGTTGTAATATCCATGTATTCAAATGATAAATCGGCAATTAAAATTGATAACAATTTAACCGAATCATTTCCCTGTTTTACCGGGGTAAAGCAAGGTTGCATGTTGTCACCTACTCTTTTTAATCTGTATCTGAGTGATCTACCAAAATTCCTAAATACGGCGAGTCCAACCGACATTATGCTAGGTGATAAGTCTATCAATTGTCTCTTATATGCGGACGACCTAGTGATCTTCTCTAGATCAGCAAAAAGCCTTCAAATAACCCTTAATAAGCTGGAATCTTTTTGCAAAAATGCCGATCTAAGTGTAAATTTAGACAAGACGAAAATTATGATTTTTAATAACTGTGGTAAGTCTTTAAACAATTACTTGTTCAGATACGGGACTGATGAACTGGAAAATGTCAAATCCTATAAATATCTTGGACTCATAATGAGTCCTTTTGGAAACTTTAATCTCGCTAGGCAAGAGTTGAAGAAAGTTGCACTTAAAGCACTCTATAAATTACGAAAAGAGATGGGAGACCACTTCAGAGAAAATATAAAATTAACGATGAAGTTATTTGATGCACTGATATCTCCCATACTCTTTTATGCGAGTGAAGTGTGGGGGATTGATTGCAATAGGAAATTAGAAAAGGATCCAGCAGAATTAGTCCAAAATAAATTCCTAAAGTGGTTGCTGGGAGTCAATAAATACTGCAATAACAATGCGTGCAGGGCTGAGACAGGAAGGTTTCCAATGATAATTGAAGCCCAATGTAGGAACTTTAAGTTCTGGTTAACCTTGACCAAAAATGAAAATAAATTATCCCAATTAGCATACAATGATATTAAATGGAATGGAAATAAGGCTTTTTGGAGCAAAAAAATCAAAAACTTGTTGGAACAGATAGGATTAGGAGAACTCTGGATGAAAGCACACTATGCAGGCATAGGAACTGTAAACATGATCAGGCAACGACTTAAGGATATCGAACTACAAAGATGGCTAAGTGAAATAAATAACGACATCAGAAAAGATGCTAACCAAAACAACAAAATGAGAACCTACCGGTTATTCAAAACGATAGACAATTACAAATGTGAAGACTACCTACATCAGGTCACCAATATACGACACAGAATAGCTCTAACTAAACTGCGACTTAGCAACCACAAATTAGCCATAGAGACAGGACGTTATTCGAGACCATTCAAGAAACCTGCAGAAAGAATTTGCTCAATTTGCAAAATAGAAATGGAGGACGAATACCATTTTCTAAATATATGCCCTGCTTACCAGGAAAAAAGACGTTCGTTGCTTAATTATTTGGAAAATGAATGTGGAATAAAAATAAGCAGAATGTCACCTAACAAAATATTCATGTTTCTAATAAACCCCCCTAGCGGAAATGCTAAAATACAAAAGCTAATAGCAAAACATATATTCGAATGCTTTGAAAAAAGGACAGGGGAAGACGGGACTTAATCAATTAACAACTTAATAATAATTAATTAATTAATTAATTAAGAATTTTTGTTGTTTGTATCTTAGTTATTTGGAAGTCGTAGTCGATGTACATATTGTATAAGACTCCAAATAAAAACATGTCTGTCTGTCTGTCTGTCTGTTAACAGTGCAACACCATGCTCGAAACTTTGAGGAACAATTTTGAAAGGGGGAGGGGGAGGAGGTGTGTATTGAGGAGGTGTGTATTGTATCTCACAGATTTGTTAGCAGCAGCGTTTTAGAGAAAGAAAATATGTTTTTGATTGCAAACGTCTCAACAATTTTGCAACTGGTTGTAGCTTATTTGAAAGATTGCCATAAAGCTATACTCCGCGAGGGCTCAGTGGAGGCGCAAGAGAGCTAGTTTAAAAAGCCACCTCATTCCGATTGTTTGTTTGTTTGTTTTTTTGCAGAACTGGTTGGCATTTAGGAATCTGAGTATCGATAATTTTACCCTAACAGATAGTTTGGTGTTTGCAAGCACCAGTTCGCCATCTCAAAAGGACAACTATGGCTCATGTCAGGTAAACAGAAATTGTCACTACAAATCAAATATCGATCTCTTTATCATCAGTCTTTGCGCAATTGCATAAAATTGCGTCCACAACTGCGAGGATCATCCTTCACTTGATTTCAATACTGCCGTTCATATATGATTTATTTCATATACAACATTCTCACTCATTTCTTTCTCTGGAACATATGAACCTTTAACCTACAACTGACCTGCTCCCAATCCAGTGGCTTCATAGCTCAGTTGGTTAGAGCATCGCACCGGTAACTTGAGGTCACGGGTTAAAACCCCGTTGAAGTCCTGATTTTTTTTTTCAGGCTTCTTTATGCAGTTGCAGAAAATTGCATTCACGACTGCGAGGATCGTCCTTCACTTGATCATTCTCTCTCGTTTGCATATTTGGAAAATTGTCAGTCATGTCACGTGATTTGAAATTTTCTTCAACAAAGCTCAATTAGGCGAGTCGTAGAAAGGATATATATAGGTTTTTAATTTGATCTTGCGAAACCCTGAAGTACTTAATCGAACTGGTGGATGGTTTTGCTTGGAAAGATATCTACTTGGAGAGAACAACTAATGAAAACTGTGGTTCTTGTTACAGAAAATCAACTTAACAGAACCATTTTTTGCTCCACTTGTGGTAATAATTACGCCAAAACACAGTTACAATGGTAACAAGTCAGTCGGATCCGGATGTAACGCAATCACTTCTTGGGTTGAAGTAAGTACAACGTACCAGTAACCAGATAAGCGTTACCTTGGATAGGCCGGAAAAATATAAACATCAGAAATCATCGCATTAACCCATAGAATCAACTTGAAAATATCAATTCTATAATTGAAGAATACTAATAATATATCATTTCAAAGAAAACATGAAGATCCTCAAAGTAAAAGCATACTAAACATACTTGCAATGTAGTGTTGGGCAATTTTCACCTGAGTGAAGTCTTCAAAGTAATTTACGTTTGCTTTGATTTGGTTTCACTTTGCTTTGCTGTGTGATTGGTCGCCCAAACTCGTGCAACTTTGTCAACCAAGGAGATTGACTCTGTGTTGGTTTGAAATATAATATACCACCAGTTAGTTAAGAATTTAGAATATCTTGTTTCTGTTTTTGTGCTAAAGGGGAAGTATCACGGAGGTTTTTGCGATTTTTGCTCAAAAGTCACTAAATTATAGTTTCAAACACTTTGTTAATGTGCGAATCCTTTCTACATCGCTAATTCCAAGAAATAAAGTGAATTAAGAATGAAAGGACGTACCAAAACAGGTTAAATTCTTTTTTTAGAGAATTGAACCCAAAAATTCAATTCAAACTTGAAAACGTCGGGCCAACGTTTTCAATCAATCAATCAATCAATCAATCAATCAAACAAAATCTTTATTTTAACAAGGTAAACTTCATCAGGTGAATTACAATTTAAAATACAATTATATAATTATTCCTAATAACAATAAACGTACGTATCTACAGTAAAATATTATTCTAAACTAAACCTGTTTTCCATGAATGCCGTGTATTCAACTTAATTAACTAAAATGAAGGTTTAAAAATTGCTTAAAAAGATCAAGAGATTTTACTTGTCTTGGATTGCAGGGTAGACTGTTCCAGAGAGTTGCACCTCTATAGCTAAAGCTCCTTTTTACGTAGTTGGTTCTGGGTAAATGGACATTTAATTTGTTTGTAAAGTCTCTTAAGACATATCCTGACGTACTGCGCTCAGTGAACATAGAGTATAAGTAGTCAGGAGCCAGATCATCAAGACCTCTAAACACCATTAAAGCTACTTGAATTTGATGTTGGGCATTTAGGTCTTTCCATCCAAGCTGTCGTAACAAGTACACAGCGTCAACATCACAGGAGGACGAAGTCAAAACGCGGGCAGCACGATTCTGAAGCTTTTGTAATTTTTCGAAGAGCGTTTTGCCGCAATTCCCCCAGACAATACTACAGTAATCAAAATGGGGTTGTATTAAGGCATTGTAGATGTAATGTAGTATATCTGGTGGAACTAAAGGTCTAATTCGCTTTATGGCGCCAATGCCGGAGGCGATCTTTTTGGACAGTTTGGCACGTTATGATCAATAAGAATCCCAAGTGATTTAGTAGTGGATACTTGTTCTATAGAAACATTATCTATCGAAAGTTGAAGGGATTCAGATAAAGTACTCAGTTTTTGTCTAGAGCCAATTAACATAAACTCATGCAGTTTTAGTCACCCCTGTCTCGGTTGTCTGCCCCCGAAATCATACGAGTATAATTTCTTTGCATTACAGTACAACTTTAAAAGAATTTTAACCATTGTTTTACCTTTGACATCAACGGAAAAGCGAATTTTTGATTTTTAATGTCTTACTAAAAATAGCGTAATACTTAAGTAAAACCATACTAATTATGACTTGCGTGAACTAACTTTCCACGCTTGACGCCGCCAGTGATTCGAATTGTAATTGTAATGTAATTGGCTCATTGCGATATTCACGTGTGGTTCGTGTCTTTTCGGATTGTCAATAGTAATAAATTGAGAACCACTGTATAGTTTTTTGATTTGATGCCCGTTAATACGGTCAAGAAATCTCAGGGCTTCTGTGTGATTTCCAACAGAATGTTTGAAACAAAAGATGGTAGTGCACGAGTTTGAGAAAACAGGAAAAAGATCGCTAGAAGTGTTATTGTCATACATTCACGTACCAAAAACAAGTTTATTAACTCTGAAGTGTAAATTAAAGTGCTAAGAGAAACCCATAAAAAATCCACTGGGCGTTAGCCCCAGTGAAGGGTATCACGGAACCACACGAGGCAACTTGCGACCTCGTAGCTTAGTCGGCAGAGCAACGGTAGATCTAATCCGGAGGTCGTGGGTTCGATTCCCACCGAAGTCATAAGAATTTTTTCTTTGCCTCGTGTGGTTCCGTGACTACCCTTTACTGGGGCTAACGCCCAGTGGGTTTTTCATGGGTTTCTCTTAGCACTTTAATTTACACTTGTACGTGTTTATAGTGCTACGCGGCACAACATATATATGTACCCTTACAAAAACGAATTTGTTGCTCAATTGTTTTTGTGTTGTTGGTACTTTGAAGCCCTGGGTCTCTACCTCAGTTCCACGCCTCTCCGACACTACTCAATCCATAGAGTTTTAGTTTTTTAGCTTTATTTTTGGACGTTGTCGCTGAAATACATATGGCTAACCGACAACTAAAAATTCTTTTAGCACACTTCCACATCAAAAACGAAGATTTGCATTAAACATTACGACAGCAGGGTCAATCATGAAGAGACCATTAAAGTTGATTACCTGATTATTGGAAGTAAGTACACTGCAAAATCTCTAACACTGAGTAAAGTATTTACTTTGTTACGTTGTCAGACTTGACCGTGCGTATTCATATTGTCTAACTAAAATCCCTCTCAGATTCCTCTTCTCACGAATTTTATCTTCAACTTTCCATCTCCATTTTTGTTTCTCCAAAAATTAGTCCAGGACTGATTTACAATTACTGAATGACGAGGTTGAGTATGAGTACGAGAATTATCATCATTATGTATGAGGTTAAGTATGATAAAGAGAATTATCATCACCAAGATTCGTGTTCTAAGGCGAAACCCACTCTAAACCAGCGCCAACAATGATTAGCTGCGTGTTTGTCGAGCCACTCAAAATTGTCGAAATAGTGATAGCAGCGCATAATAATGACTGATATATATTTTTGTCTATCTCACACATTTCCAGATTTGGACCCGTGTTTGGACGTCACATGCAATCATCACTGTCTGTGTTTAGTTAAACAAGGCTTTTGGGCCTTATGATGCCCGCTGTGTAAGCGTTGACAGTTGTCCATCCTTTCAAGAACCAATCTGTTCCTCAAATGGTACTACGTACGACAACAAGTGTATGTTTGAACAGGAAATGTGTCAACTAAAACTCAACTATACGGTGCAGCATCCTGGAAGCTGTGAAGGTAGGCAGGCAGAACAACAGAAACATAAAAGCATAATCGGACTTGGAGAAAGTCTAGCATAGCAACTGAAGTACAGAATAAGACTAAGCATACAAAATACAAAATATGGTGCAATTCAAACCAACGACACACCAGAAAAAAACAATGAAAATCATCGACAACAAATGCCAAAGCTTATTGTAGCTGGCATGAAATGAACGGTCACAGAAACCACGTTAGGTAGTAAAATTTCTTCAAAGGACTAATGATATCAGGCGATCGATTTAGATAAAACGGTCTTATAGGTTATCACGAATTCACTCTAAAATACGCGGAATCTCTTGGAGAACAAAGTTCGATGTGACCTCATTTTGAATTCGAATTCTTTTTCTTTTGTTTTCCTTTTTCAATCGCGTACATGGAATCACTCTCGATAGCTTAACTGACCTGTGAACACATCATGACAATTTATTAGCTGATAATAAGGAAACTTTGATTCCATTTTTTTCTTCACTACAGGCTTTCCGTTTCAGCGGGGTCGTCGTCACATGCCTCACATTCCATCCCTAGGGTACTCCCATTGTGAAGTTATTCGTTTTCGACCTTACATTTTTTATCCTGACAAACCCATTGAAGTGCAGATCACTGTCAATCACATAGACACTACTGACATGTCCTATGTTCACGATGCCGCGGTTTATTGGGTGGAAAATGTGAATTATCATCAATTTACCGCCTGTGTGATGGCTGCTGGCTTTAACGAGCGCAAATGCGTTGCTAACGTGACAGTAGATTGGATGGCGTATCAGGGAGCCCCGGTGAGTGGTGTCAGCGGTGAGAAGCGCATATCACAGTGGTGGACTGGGACGACTTGCGAGACTGTGAATTTTCCTTCGGTGAGTCACAGAATTTGATTGCCAGTTTAATCATACCATGCCACCCTAACAGTTCGCGGAACATTGCTTCAAAAAGTATCTAGACATTGGTAAAACGTTTCTCATAATTAAAAAAAAAACTAAATAAATAAACTTGGTACCAAAATCTTAAAATTTGCACTTTAAAATGGATATATTTAAGCTCAATAAAAGGCAATTTTAGCACATTAACGTAACTCTAATCACAAGGTTTCTTACAGTACCCTTCCTGCTTTGATTTGCAGTTCTCACAGAAACCCTCAGTCTTTGTTACCGCCGCTCATCACCATGCAGGACTAAAGAGGGATGCAGCGAGCCTTTGGTTAGAAGATATCACTCAATCGTCTGCCAAACTGTGCTTGAGGGAGCTGCAAAACTATGCAGGTTCTCATGAAGACATTTATGTTGTAAGTGTTACACTCACTTTCCTATAATTCACGCCAAAGATACTCTCTGTTTACGGATCAGAAATCCCAATACCTCATCTGCAACTGCATAAACCAGTTAAGAAAGGAATTGTGTTGAAAAGGAAGGGTCCTGTTCATTGCATTTTAGAAGTGCCCTTTAGGGCGGTTTTGCTTCCTTTGGGCCCGTACGCACTAGGCGACGTTTTTCGTCCTACCAAAATGTTGTAAAGCCGTACCAAACTTCAAAGTGCCGTCTTCCTTTCTCAAAGCGGATCAAAACTGTTAGATTTTATAATCTGCAGGTGTCAAAATGGCTAAAAATGTCAATCAAGGAAATTTGATCTCGCTTTTTATAGTCTTTTCATTCAGCAGAAGCCTCCACAGTTATCAAATATTTTGGTATTTTTAAGTGCGTATGCGATAACCAACTTCAAAATTTGATGGAGACAAAATCTGTCGAGATTTTTGTCAGAGCCAAACAGATCTTTTCAACCTAGTGCGTACGGGCCCATTTACTGTGAAACTTCCACAACCAACTATGGACACCGAGCGGGACCACTTCTGGAATGTTTATTGTTCTTCAACCAATCAGATGCGTGATAAAACTGCAGGAAGAAATCACTACCCACAAAAGGTGGTCGATCTTACGTGTTGCGGTTTAGCTTCTTGTATCTGATTGGTTTCCATTTGCAGCATGATACACATTCTTGAAATATTTGTAGTTTTCACGATTTTCTTTTTTTCACAGTTACTGAAACTTTTTATGACTATTGGCTAAAGTTTATGAGCTCTCCTAGCTGTTTCATGAGACAACTGACTGGACGCCTCATCAAGAAGCCTTCGGTCAGTTGCTTAGAAAATACATAAAAAAAATAATTTTTTTATGTTTAGAATTTTAGACCATTTTAGTTTATGGTTCCGAATTTAATTTAAAGGACCACTGACATACTATTTCGGTAGGGTGTGAAATGCAAAAAAAATGTCTTTAAATCAGGAAAAACCCAAAAATTATAAAGCAGGGATGTGACTCAGCTGTGTTACTGCACTAGTACTGAGACTAAACACTGTCTTCTTCCATGGTTACGGATGACAAGGATGGAAATGGATTGCATTTTGAAAATGTTTGGCTATATTTTTCAAATTCTGGCACCGGTCATCTTGAAGCCATGACCAAAAATGTACTATTGATGACTTTTCCTGAATTGAGGGTTTCTCTTACATTGCAAGGAATGTTCCAGGATGAGTAAAGGTTATTAATTAGCATTTGGGCCAGAAAACAGCAAAACTCTCACCTATAACGATGGCAACCATGACGGTGGCGTTGATGACAATGATGATCATGATCATCCATTTAATGTTATTGAAGAAGACAAGAAGTGAAATTTCACAGATCACGTGCACGTACAGATGTAAAAAAAAATCCAACGAATTCGCAGCGTCGTGTTGGATAATGGTGTTAAATTACCTTACCCTAAGGTAAGGTAATATATATTAAACATCCTGAGCACTTTGTTACTGATTATAAAATCAATAAAAAAAGATCCCCGTGTCTTATTCTACGTTTTTCATGACCTATTTGTTGTTGCCCATACTTCGATTCTCGTGGTTCCTTATATACAACAAGGTTGCAATCTTGCAAGTGTAAATTTATTTATGTCTTGTAAGAAAGAATGGCTTGTTTCTGATTGCATTTTTTTTTCGTTATTTACACTGACATAACCATTGCTTGTGGTGATATATGTGTGTAGACCGATTGAAGGTACTTGTTCAAGGTTTTCGATGTCCACTCAACGGCTGAGTTGTTGAGACAGAAAGTGCTCAAAATTACCAAAAAAGAATTATCGATCTTCAGTCAATACTAGGTATTGGAATGAAGTGAGCAGTGAACAATCCAATAACACGTAGATCTAACTTTCTTAGACGTCCCTAGTTATTGTGTTGCTACATGTCGTTTGTTCTAAGATGTCATTTCATGACAAATATCACTTTTACTCCTTTAAGTTTGTGAGAACGAGTGGAAGTCACCCAGGCTACTTACTTAATGTAAGTTAGGTCTCTTGACTCCACTCTTGTATCAAACAAGAGCCATTATCGCGAGTAAGCCCCAATGACTCAACTGTCATAACAAATGACGGTCAAACCCTGAATCCAAAACGATATATCGTTATCCAATGAAATAAAATATTAATATACCAACAAAAAGCTGAATGGTGTTCACATGTAATATATTCACGATTTCTAGAAAGCAGACAGAAACGTGTAGCATACGCAGCATGATTCACGGAAACCAAAGGCAAGCTAACTAGTCCACTGTCGGGTGGATTTTTAAACTGTGACTGATAAAATAATCAGAAAGTAAAATCCTAAAGCGGTGAGTTTTTAGTCGCTTTTATTCCCGAATTTTCATTGTCGAACTCGAACGTTCCAGGCGACGTTTTTGGCCGCTTGAGTTAAGTTAAACTTAACAGCGTTGAACCTCTTACTTCCGAATAGATTAATTCTTACTCAGTTATTGCTATAATCGCGGAATTACATTTATTAACCTGGCAGGCTATTTGGTATAACATTTGAGTAATTTGCGTTTACCAGCTGACCGATTATACAGGTCAAGACAATAGACACAGCTCGTTGACACGTAGTGAAGGTTGACAGCGCCGCTTCTTGATAGAGATCGAAACTCTGCGGGAGTTTAACAACTGAGCTATTAAGAGTATAGATAGATCACTTTTCTCGCAAAGGTTTGTAACTGGTTGTCGCCCTGTTATACATTACCTGTTTCTCTTTCAGAATGCCAAAGCTACAACAGTCTAACAAGGGCCGACCGGAAGATAACCTACACAACTAATCACGGTTATTGTGACAATGGCATTGGCCTTGCATGGTATCGATTCCAAGGTGCTGCAGGAAGTCGAATGGTCTCTTCATGCTCACCTACAAGTAGGTGCAACACTCACGCAACAGGGTGGTTAAGAGGAGGGCACCCAACTGTTGTTGATGGGCAAGTCAGTAGAACGGTGTGTTTTCACTGGAGCAATAACTGCTGTTATTGGTCAACCACCATCAAAGTCAGGAACTGCGGTCCGTTCTATGTGTATTACCTCAGTGGTACACCTCAGGGTCACTGCTACCTCCGCTACTGTGGTACTGACTAGAACTAGAAAACAACTGGAAATAAATTAATTCGATAATCATAAAACAGGACCTCAACAAACATTTTAGTTGATTACTAGAAGAACCAGCTGAAAAATACGTGCGACAGCAGACAACGTCGGCATTTTTTAAAGCTCTACAACCATTGATTCATATAATTTGACCCTCACTTCATTTTTTTTTTTGTGATATTAAGTGATGGAATCAGGGTGATTATCATTCATGGTTTATTATACGGGACATATTTTGGAGAGTACTAATGTTTCGTCGTGCCACTTTAGTCCAGCCCAGGTGGAAGACGCGGAGAAGGAAGACGTTGCGCTAGCAATTGTGCAAAATAACAAGAGCACAAGAATGGGCATAATGCCTTCCGCTTGTATGTCATGTCTTTATTGATAACGTAGAACTCGCCGTCGATCAGATTGAGTTACGCGCAACTCTAGCTTAAAAACGTATCGCTTTCAGTATTGCAAGCATGAGCTGGTTTTATATTGTAGAACCCGGCGCTGTTTGCTGTTGTAATCACAAGAAGAAATATTTCTTTCCAATTCTCGTCTCAGATCAGTACTTGTTTTGTTATTACGTGAAGTTCTTAGAAATTAATTTGTTACCGAGTTAGAAGATCCAACAGTCAAAGAAGACTTAAGTCGGCAATAGCCTGTTTCTATGGGCCACTTTTGTTCAAATTTTGAGGAAACTCTTACTTTTGTGTGTTATTTTTTTCCACGCCTACATTTTATCTCTTCGCAGATTATAGTAACAATATAAGTTGAACGAGTGTTGCACAGCTCTAATGCTTTGTAGAAAATGACGTAATAAAACTAAATATAAGCACTCAGAAGGGAGTGACAACTATTCTTCGTCTTTTTGTCGTGCTTGCTTTTCATAAGAAGAGTTATTCAGTAATTTTAACCTTAAAATACGTTTTTAAAAGATGCTGGTTAACAAAGCTAAATATTCCCTCGTTACAATATATTTGACCTTGTAATA
>OX419337.1:3129694-3159694 GCA_948470475.1 Galaxea fascicularis | reverse complement strand
TGAGAAGCAAATTAGGCAGATGTAGTGAAAATATGACAACGTAACGTCAAAGGAGGATACGAAAGCGCGCAGAAAGGACTGAATTCTGCTATCGATCAAATCGGCTCTCTTTGCTAAATCTGCGTAATATTATGGGATGCCGCCATATAGTAAGGCTGAAAATGGGTGTGGTCTGGCTGACGAGTGTTCGAACTTTGATGTCATACCGCAATTCTGCAACTTCCGCACATCCAGTAAACATAGTAGTCGCCAATAACAATATGTCTTCGTCCTTTGGTATCAAACATAAAAGTGTTGCTACTTCATTGTCACCGATGTTCTGGAAGCTTGTGAGGTTTTATTGGTTTCTTGCAAACTTGTAACACATTTAGTCATTGGCTGCTAGAGGGACGAGACAAATAAAAAATGAATTTAAAAAATTGGTTTTCTTCCAACTGTTCCTTGGAAACACGCTGAATATGAACATTTGACTATACTAGCTTATGTTATTAATGTCACACGATACATTTTTCCATTGGAGGAAACGAAAGGTGGTTATATGTTAGAATAGCTATTGTTTGGTTCAAATCTTGCTAATACATTTACTACATCGCGGCTAAGAAACATGCCAGGTGAAACATAGTTTTGTCTCAAGGATATAGACTCGAAATCTAGTAATGCTTTCGAGTGGTATACCATGGTATATCCCACGAGTCACTGTTTTCTTCGTGGGGGCACGAGGTTTTGGAAAGTGTGTATGCAGAGACATGCACGACAAAAATGGGATATTCCATGATATATGACAAGAAAGCTTTACATAACTATATTTAACATGTTTAATTTACACCCTATCATATAGAACATGCAATTAATGCGGAGCGCGATTGGGAAATTCGGTCGTGAAATACCGAACATGCAACGATTTTCTACATTCTGATTGGATGTATTTTGTATGGCATGGTATCAAGTGGCTTATCTGTTCGAAAAAAGCTATATCCTCTCGGTTCAAACAGTTGGGACCCGCGAATGGCTATTCTTCAATACGCATTAATTATTACTGAATACAGGTGATGTATTATTAAATGGACGCCGCATGAAAACGGTTTTGTTTTGTTTTGTTTGTTTTTTTTTTGTCCGTTGTAACTTTTCAAACTGGTGGACACGTTTGACAAACTTGAGGTGTTTATTTCCAGACTGCAGTGATCTGTGAATATCGGTGGGTATATACCTTGACGCGAAACGTGGAGGTACGTATCCACCATTACTCACTGATCCTGAGGGGGATCATTGTTTCAGTACTTACCACATCAGCTAAATAAAAAATAAAAGACGTCATTTAAGAGCTTTGTTTACGTTTGAATTGACACTGTTTACAAAAACAGAAATGGGGAATTTGTTAGGTGAATTTTTATGATTTTAAGTTGCAAATTCAGTACGAAAACGATTTCCCTCCTTCCAATAAAGATCATCAAACCATTTTCGTCGCTTTCCATTGGTATCGCTAAAATCTCGTCTTCCGAAAATTTCGCGAAAAGAGACGCCATTTCACTCCCGTCCCAAAACAGTGAAAGGCTAAGATATTCCGAGTTACGGTAGCCAATCGAAACACGCGAAAATGGCTATCGACTAAATTTGGTAAATACTAAAAATGGCTATCGGTCCGTATGGTGATGGCGATTGTGATGGTAATCATGACGACGATGATGATGACACTTCAGGCCCTGGTTGTTCAAACGTTGGATAGCGCTATCCACAGGATAAATCACTATCCAGCGGATAAGTAATGGGAAAGCTACTTGCACTATCCACTGGATAGATATTCATCCGGTGGATAGCGCTATCCAGCCTTTGAACCACCGGGGCCAGATCTTTTAAATTATCTAGTCTCAGTTAGTCTGTTCTTGAAAATAAAGTCCCTGGGTTATGTCCGAAGCCCCTGCGATTTTAGATTCCAGGTTGCGTGTCGTCTTTTTAGCCGTTAGCAACGTCAATAGACCCGGGCGACAACGCCACAAAACGCTAGGCTTAAAAATAAGCACGAACAATAGAACTGCACACACATTTTACGTTCTGGTACATTTATTTGCCATCCTCTGCTAAGTTCAAGCGCGTAACTATGATTGTCCTTTTTATGTTCAACGCTGGTCACAGTTATTTAGTTGCTGGGTGGTGTGCCTACGTTTTAATACTTGAACACGAGAGTTGGAAAATTTGAGAAACAGTTACAATAAGAGGAAGCTAGATTTCTTAAATGGCACTTTTCGCTACTTTTGCCGTCGTAGTTGGTAACGTTCCCTATTAGATCACAGACGTGAAAATGCCCCCTGCAGCTCGTGTACCACGTCCGAATGTTCTTGTCACTTACTTTGGGGATACCTGTAGAGAGGGACGGTTAGAATACGGATCACTGCTCCAAGGTATCAATGGACGGCATTATTTTTTAATAAAATGGGAGTTCCCGAAGGATAGTCATTTATTAAAAGGCAAACATTCACTTTAAGCTGTGACGCATGAAAGTTAAAAGGGTGTCAAACTGTGGTCACATGCAAGGAGACATTTGGAAGTCATTCGCGATACAGCTTGAGAAGAAGCAAGACGCTCATTATTAAGGTACTCAATACCAGAGACCTTTTGGCAGAACTATTGCTGCATTGGGAAACGTTATTACAAACACCGGTAAGTGATGTCAAGCTAGTGCTTGGGGTGGGTGCATGGCAACCAACTTCTGGATAACATGCTGTCTTAGAACAACCACATGCCGACGTAAGATCGGATAGAATTAGCCTTGCTTGGACGTTCATCCATAAGTTTTTGCATTTGCCGATGAGTGGCTTTCTACACCAATTTTGGCAGGATGGAATAAATATACTGATCTTATAAGATGTTTTGACGTGTAGTATCACGAAGTCTTTTCACAAGTTGTGTTGTATTTTAACGAGCCCGTATTGTAGGGCGAGTTAAAATACAAACAACGGGTTATATCTAAACCAGTTGTATCTTTTTTTTTGTGGCTAAACTATCGTGAAAGTCAATGGAAGTGAATTGTGACTACTCAAAGGATTGAACAACCATAACAAGAAACGAAACATACCTGACGAGAATATTTATTGTCCATTGTTATAAATAATTCGGAAACATTTAACTGGCGAGAGTATGGGCTAGCTTTCCTTTCAGAAGGATGCTGGAATTTTAATATCACAATCAGTAAGCTCATTTAACTTTAAATTATAAGGGGCCAGCGAATTTGAGGAAGGCCATTACAATTGACTGCTCCAAAAAAAATTGAAGGAAAGGCTTTTTGCTTTTGTGCATCAACATCAGGGCACAAATCAAAGCCGATATTAACTTTAGAGACAAGTATTCACCAAAAGACAGACTCGGCATAAATGACTTAGTATGGACTAACTTCCCTTTAAGAAGGATGCTGAAATTTTAATAAGATTTAAAAGTCAAGAAATTCACAATTAAGCTCATTAAGAGCGGCTGCCCGTAAATATCGCGTACGGGAGTGCAAAATGAAAAAATTCGAAAATTCCCAAACTTTGACAGAACATACAGGTTTAGGTGAACTATTTCTGGAAAAAACTACTTCGAGTTTCTTGCGCGAACGGCGACAGAGTCTGTTCGTAGGCCTTCATGTCAGCTTTCGCGGGGTCCACACAACACATTATCCGACCGACGCCAACACAAAACAAAAAAGGACTAGCTTCCCTTTAATTAAGAAGGATGCTCGAATTTTAATAAGACTTGAGTAAATTTACAATTAAGCTCATGAAACTTTAAATTAAAGGGCAAGCGAAATTGAAAGAAAGGCTTTTTGCTTTTGCGCATTAACATCAAGGCAGAAATCAAAACCGATATTAACTTTAGAGACAAGTATTTATCAAAATACAGACTCGGCATAAATGATGGTATAGTTAGGGAGAAGTTGTTTTAGCGTAAAGCTTTTTATATTGGCTTTGAGCATCCTAAATTAATAATTTGCCATAGTGTTGGGACGGTAAACTAGCAGGCCGGTATTTTTGTTACTGTATCGCGAGGCCAATTAGTTATCCACCTGCATCTCACTAATTGATTGATGACTTTGCATAATTCATCGCGTAAATTTTTAAATACCGCTTTTTAGCTCAGATCACCAATTTCAGTTTCTCAGTAGTAGCTATATTCGCAGGGAAATTTTTAAACTTAAGTATCTTCAAAAGTTTTTTTGGGCTATGCTGGATTTCTTCAAACTATCCTGAAACACGTACAGTCAAGGATACCAATACAGGAGGTATGGTGGTCAGACTAATAAAGCTGCCGGAAGTGTTTTTTTTAAATTAATTTTGAGAAATGCGTAGATGAGGGGAAAGGATCAATATCAAGCTACATGTATGCCATGCTGGCCGACCGTTTATTTTAACCATTGTAAAAGCCCTAAAACCAAAATTAAAATTCTCATTTGTTGCGCACACACATGTCCTATAGATTTCCTGGGGAGAAGTTGTAAAAATTTCAAGCAAATTAATCTTGTGTGAACCTGTTCTTCATTCTCATAATCACTTTGTGTTATCTGATAGAGCGTTTAGATTACAGCGAGAAAATTGATGCTGACCACTTTTGTGGTTTTAATTCTCCTTTTTGACTGCCAAGTATGCCTTGGTACCGGCTTCGAAATTCCTCAAAATTTTAACATCCGTTGTGAGTAACTTATGTGTTTTACAAAATCAGATCCCGGTTGACGCTTGAAAATGCATTGCTACCAAAGACAGACTCATCTCCCCATCAGCGTATACGTTTCGGGAATCGGCTCCGTTGTCCTCTAAACTCACGAGTTTTGAAGCGACATAATGTCATCACGTTATTCCAAAATTTTCGCCGCCCTGTTGCCTTTTCATCCAAGCACTAGGAAACTGATAGACACCTCGCAGGAAATTTAATCACAAATACGAATCACCTCGCTTTGAATAAACTTAAGCCTGTGGCAATGTTTTAAACCTCATCACTTGAAAGTTCGTATCGTCGCTGTTTTGTCTATGACATCGAATAACGCATCTTTCAGAACGGGGGAAGGTTGCACAACATAATTTCGAGGACTTATTTCGACTCACTGTTTCCCCTTGCGATTTTTGAAGCTACGTGACTGCCTGTTATTCAGCTCACTGTGATTTCTATTAAACGTACGTACACTCGTGTATAATCACGTCTTGAGAAGTACCTAAGTTTGGAAGGATTTAAGGGGCAGTATCACGGAGGTTTTCGTGATTTTTGCTCAAAATCCTTGCTTCAAACACTTTGTTAATATTCGCATCCTTTCTACATCTCTAATTCCAGGGAATAAAGTGAATTTAGAGTGAAAGGACGAACCGAAATATGTTAAAATCCATTTTTAGAGAATTGCAACACGAAAATTCAATTCAAACTTGAAAACTTCGGGCCGACGTTTTCAAATATGAACTGATCCCTGTCTCGATTGTCTGCCTCCGAAATCGTATGAATATAATTTCTTTGCATTACAGTTAACCTTTAAAGAAATTTTAACCATTATTTTACCTTTGGAATCAACCGAAAATCGAATTTTTGATTTCAATATGTTAATAAAAATAGAGTGATACGGCATTCTTTAATAACAAGAGGAATATATTTTGTTTTGTTTCAAGCTGGCAAGCATTTTCTTTTTATTCAGTTTAGTGTTAAGACTGTCATAAAATTTTGGCAGCCTTTGAGGTTATATTAAAGATGTGATCGTTCCATTTGAAATCATCACTTATGGTAACGCCGAGCACTTTAGCCAAGTTGACTCTCTCGAAAACAAAGCCATCGAGTTCAACTGGAGGACTGAGATCTCTTAAAACACGACTGCAGCTCCTTGCATTTGGACGGGTTCAGCTGCAGCCGGTCATCCTCAGACCAGGTGCTAATAAAGTCGACAGCTTGCTGAAGTGCACTTTGTTTCGATGGTGGTCCTATTTCCGAAACAGTAGTGTTATCGGCAAATTTCCACATGGCAAACGATCCATGGGATGAAGCCAAATTGACCTGGATCGGTATGGGATAACACCACGGGCTTCAGAGCTTTCTCGATCTGGGAAGCGGTGGAACGTTGGCCAGTTTCCATACACGGGGTGCACTGATTTCAGAGATGGAGGGGTTCAGGATGTCAGCAATCGGCGCTGGCAAGATGTCAGCGTATTCCTTTTGGACCCAGTTTGGAATGTCGTCTAGGCCACCCGCACGAAAAGTGCTGACCTCGCGAAGCTTCCTCGTAATAGATTACTCATTCATTTATTACGCTAGAAATATTTGCTATCTCATTCTGATCATAATGCAACACGTTCAAATGTTTACGTTTCAATAAGGTTGTTTCGTATGAGTGGAAAAACCTGGATAGGTGTTTCCCTAAGGTTTCACTAAAGCCAAGAATGAGGGTCCACAATAGGCTTCTCAGATCCCGCTTTCCCGCGCATTTTTTCCCGTTAATCCCACCATCCCGCCCTTTTTCACTTGGGAATCCCGATCCCACCCACTTTGCAAAGACATTTTTGCGTTAAATATTAATATGTTAAATAATAATTAACGCAGAAACTTTAAAAAAAGTAACATTACAAGAAACGATCATAAAAGGCCTACCTGTATGCAATGGGTAACAGATACGTAATCAGAAATGATTGTTGCGTTTCCTTCTTTAAACGTTTCACTGTTTTGTTATTTTTTTTTTTTCACGTATCAGTAAAAGAAAGAGATTGTTCACCTCCATATTCCTAGTCCTGGTTTTTTAGAAGACAATCAGCTGAATATTTGAAGATATGTGTTAGTCTGTGCGTCTGACATTCGATCGGGTGCTAGCTCAATTGTCCCTAGTCCTGTTCTGCTGTATCGTGTTGTTTTCTTAAGATAGGAAGATTTTGTCCATGTTAGCTCCATCAATCGAGTTGTTTAAACAAGCATCGTCAAATTGTCGAAAACATTTTTAAAAAGGTTAACTGAGCATTTTAACTGAACATTAGCCTGCTATTGAATCGAACAGCACGGCCGAATGTAGACACTTTCCCTAGCAAGAAGTTCAGTCGCTTCCCCATCTAAAGTGGAAACGCTTTGAGAATCGTCCACCTGGTCGATTTCCTCCTCCGCACTGCTGCAAGTCTCATACCCGTCTCCATCTTCAGAGTGTTGAATCTCTCCTGTAAGATCAACACTTTCTCCAGGCATAATTTCTCTCTGTCTAACGGTTCTCTGGCGAACTGCGGCTCCAAAGGTTTGTGCCCATTCCTTCATGAATTGAAACCGGACACAGCTATACGCACAAAGGGTTCATTTTCGCCAGCTTCCGGTTTTGCGTTAGTCAACTTATGATGAAGTGACGCTGGGATTTAAATCCCATATCCCGCTCTGTTTCCCTTGCCAATCTCGCATCCCAACTCTATAAAAACACGAATTCCCGCTCCCACTAGCAACTAAAATTTCCGCTTCCCACCCCTTTTTTCAGCTCAAATCCCGAATATCACCTTGAAAAAAAGCCAAATCCCGCATCCCGCCAAACCTATTGGGGACCCTCAAGAATTACCCAAATTTTAACTGGTAACCGAAAAAACAAAGTTTTCTTTGAGTAAAAAACGATAAGATGGAAAGTGAAGTTATTTTAGAATAAAGAAAATGATAGCATTATAACATATACGGTAAAAAAAAAATTCAAATGACTGGCATCGCGTTTCTGCCTATGCATACTTTTCTGTTAGAAAATTGAGTTCATACTCTTTTTCGGGTTTTCGTTTTAGCAAATCGCTTGTTACAAGGGTGTATAGCTTCCTCAAAAAGGAACTATGAATAACTAAATTGGAAGAGAGCAATACGCTGGCAAAACCATTCCTGCTGAATATTAAACACAATTCAATTGACATTTTACTGCCACCTGCAAATGCACAAAATAAAAGCCACAAGTTTGAAGGTCATGCAACAGTGAAATAAGGCGGGCATAAAATGGTATCCTTATATTGTCGCTGAATGTTCGCTATCAGATCAGTTGCACATGCTGTAAGACTTTAATTCGCTTTCACTGCACACCAAGTTTTTGAAAAAAAAAACGAGAAAAAAAGCAAGCTAGAGAGACGAAAATTAAGGCTGACTAAAGAGTGGCTTCATTAGGGGCGAGGGAACTATCCCCACAGACTTAACTTTTGAGAGCTAAGGTATTATTTATACTGGCGAGTTGATTTCCTTTTTCAGAAACTTTTGATGCCATGGCAACCAAGTTGTAATTCTTAAATCTTCAAAATTACTTATCAAGAATTGCCCATTTTCTTTCAAGTTTTCTGTACTCTTCTACAGCAATTATCTTTCGATTCCATCAGTGCAATTTAGTCATATGCACGACCTCTAAGAAATTCAGCAATAGAAGAAAATTGCGTGACGTCCCTCTCCCTCTTTGTGCCTCCGTGGGAGGGTTGGTTTCCTGTGTTCGATTGGGTTGAAGACTTCATTCACTAAGTCACAAGCTAGAAAGAACTTGCTCGCATTTAGTATAACACACCATCCCATTGAAAATATATATGGCAAAAATCAGGCTACTCATTCAGAATTTTATGTTGACATTGTCTGAGTTGAACATTAGACAGGCATTGTCACTGGAAAAATTGAAAAAATTACAGCACATGTAAATCGCGATTTACATTATGTAAACCTTAGTTTACATGTTTTGTAAATTTCAATTTAGAACATGAGTACTTGTGAAACAAAATATACATGAAATTTACAGGTTCACCACAGCATGGAAATCTACTGTAAACATTATTTACGTGGTCCTTTTTTGCAGTGATTATTTGAGGAACATGTAAATATACTGTAAAATATATTACATATATTTACAGTATCTTCTTTGTAAACAAGCTGTAAATGTTGATTACAAGATCGTGTAAATAACATGTAAAAAAAGCGTTTACAATCGCTAAAAAGCAGTACTCGCTTGACGCTGTAAAAAGCCTGTAAATCAAAAAATGGGGGACTAATTAATTTGCTGCTGTAAAAAGCCTGTAAATTGAAAAAGGGGAATTGATCTGACCCTGTAAAAACACTGTAATTCGAAAAAGGGGGCCTGACTTGACGCTGTAAAAGCACTGTAAATCGAAAAAGGGGGCCTGGCTTGACTCTGTAAAAACGCTGTAAATCGAAAAAGGGGACCTGGTTTGACTCTGTAGAAACACTGTAAATCGAAAAAGGGGGCCTGGCTTGACGCTGTAAAAACCCTGTAAATCGAAAAAGCGGGCCTGGCTTGACGCTGTAAAAACACTGTAAATCGAAAAAGGGGGCCTGGCTTGACGCTGTAAAAACCCTGTAAATCGAAAAAGGGCGGCTGGCTTGACGCTGTAAAAAACACTGTAAATCGAAAAAGGGGGCCTGGCTTGACGCTGTAAAAACACTGTAAATCGAGGAAGGGGAAGGGGAATTTGCTCTCCTTTGAAAACATTGATAAGTGCATGTAAAATATTTTATTATGTTAATGAATGTTAGAAGTTTGTCAGTGCATTTAATAAAATGCGAGTCTCACAACGTACCTCTACGATCTTCCGAGTTTTCCATTAAGCTTTAACTATTAAACTAAATCCTAACAGAATAAAGTCTTTCTTGTCACTGACGTTGAGGACGAAGATGGATAAGCCGCTGTCCCCAACAATGCGGTCGCTCAAGGCTTGGTAGCCTTGCCGATAGTCGACAGGATACTTTTGGCGGGAGTTTGTACAGTGTTAGTTCGTCGGTTTGAATCGAATCGAGTGAATCGAGTGGTAGCCAAGCACTGGAGTAACTTTAACCCTCTTGCTTATTATCAATGATAACTCGATAGTAACTACTTGGTTTTCATGCATGTAGGAAATTTCAGAGTATGAACAGAAACAGTTGCAGAACATAAAGGAGAATGAGTTGGAGCTATTAAAGACAGATTTTGTAAGTACACAGAAAGTTGATCATAAGGACATTCAGGGACCGCGCAGCATTTTTACGATTGGGGGGGGGGGGGGGGGGCTAAATAAAATGCCGAAGGCATTTTTTGCGCGCGCCGCAGGCGCAAGCGTCCCAGGGGGGTCGGGGGGCTAAAAATACATCCCAATGTAGCAGACACAGTGAATTCTTTTATTATTTATCAGGCTAATAAACACCAAATTTGACTAATAAACACCAAATTTGAACTAATCTATGAAAGCTGTAAAACAGTACCGGTAATTTTTCAATTGAAATTTTTTTTCCAAAATTATTGGAGGGGCTTCAGCCCCCCCAGCCCCCCCCCCCCCCCCCCCCCCCAATCCCCCCCCGGCTCCGCGGTCCCTGCATTCGATCAACCACCACATGGGTTTGATGGATTTGTTAGTCTCTTATGGGGGTTGAATTACATTTTTTTATGTCTTGGGTAGTAAGTTGTTATCCAGAAGCAAAATGATGTCTGCACAGCTGTAGATCAAAAGTATGGAACCTTTCAGAGCCTTTTTAAAATAAGGCTGTCATAAGAATGCATAAAATCTCTCCCATTAGTGCTTTTATTATCAAAATGAATAATTTTGAAAAACTTTTCTCATCAAAAGGGAAAAATCAAATTACAACATGTATATTTTGCAGGCATAGTTCTATATAACAGAAATTATGTCACAAGCCCTAATACAATATATTTGCTCTTCTTGTAGATATCCAAAGATAAAGCCATTATGGTTGCACTTCATTACCTACAGGCCAAGAAAATATCAAGTGTACCATCTAAAGTCCTAAAAAACAAATGCAAACACTTTTGCATTCTGTACAAAAGCACTTCAACCAAAAGTGATTTGTTAAGGTCCTTGGGACAAAGAGTTTATGAAAAAAAATGGGCAAAGAAAGGATGAACATGAAGTGATAACTTATGATAATTTAATCACTGTAGATAACGAGTCATCTGATGGGGGAAATTAGGTTCTTTCTATGCATGTCTTAGAAACCTACTGTAATTTATATTTTTTTTTAACATTGATGAACATTACATGACCACTTGGCGATACAAAATTTACCTTGTAATGAAAAATATTGCACTCGTTCCCTGTGCTCACTTGTCAAAATATTTTCAACAGTCAATGATAAATTTTGTATCTCTGCATGGCCATAAAATATCCCCTATTTAATGAATAACGAAATGGATTTAACAATAGTTTTGAAGATTATATACTGTAATATATTTTTTACGAGAGTATTGAACTGTTTAAACAAAGAAAAATAAGTTTTAGCAAACTACATGTATTTATAATTGCACCATTGACATTACATGACCACTTGGAGATGCAAAATTTATCTTGTGATGAAAAATATTGCAGTCGTTCCCTGTGCTCACTTGTCAAAATATTTTCAACAATCAATGATAAATTTCGTATCTCTGCATGGCCATAAAATTAAATATCCCTTATTTCTTGAATAACGAAATGGATTTAGCAATAGTTTTAAAGATTATATTGTATGACCTCAATAATTAAGCTAATATATTTTTACAAGAGTGTTGAACAAAGAAAAATAATTATGTTCAAGCAAACTACATGTATTGCAGCATTGTTTTTGATGTTGCACTGATTATTGAAAATTTCAATGATCAACATTGTCATTCATGGTGATGAAGAAACTTTATACAGAGGTTTTACAAAGAATCTTGCAATTATAAACAAAGGCATAACAAATGAAAAAAAATGATGTTTGATTAATTGTTGCTGTCAAATGCTTCTTGTACTTTATGTGGTCAAAATTTTCTCCCTTTTTAGATTTACGGGGTTTTAACAGAGTCAAACCAGGCCCCCTTTTTCGATTTACCATGTTTTTACAGAGTCAAGCCAGGCCCCCTTTTTAGATTTACAAGGTTTTTACAGAGTCAAGCCAGGCCCCCTTTTTAGATTTACAGTGTTTTTACAGAGTCAACCCAGGCCCCGTTTATTGATTTACAGGCTTTTTACAGCGACGAGCCAGCCGCCCTTTTTCGAGTTACAGGGTTTTCACAGAGTCAAGCCAGGCCCCCTTTTTAGATTTACAGTGTTTTTACAGAGTCAAGCCAGGCCCCCTTTTTAGATTTACAAGCATTTTACAGAGTCAAGCCAGGCCCCCTTTTTAGATTTACAGTGTTTTTACAGAGTCAAGCCAGGCCCCCTTTTTAGATTTACAAGCATTTTACAGAGTCAAGCCAGGCCCCCTTTTTAGATTTACAGTGTTTTTACAGAGTCAAGCCAGGCCCCCTTTTTAGATTTACAGTGTTTTTACAGAGTCAAGCCAGGCCCCCTTTTTAGATTTACAGTGTTTTTACAGAGTCAAGCCAGGCCCCCTTTTTAGATTTACAGGGTTTTTACAGAGTCAAGCCAGGCCCCCTTTTTCGATTTACAGGGTTTTTACAGAGTCAACCCAGGCCCCGGTTATTGATTTACAGGCTTTTTACAGCGACGAGCCAGCCGCCCTTTATCGATTTACAGGGTTTTTACATAGTCAAACCAGGCCCCATTTTTCGAATTACAGTGTTTTTTACAGAGTGAGATCAATTCCCTTTTTCTCTTTACAGAGTTTTTACAGAGTGAAATCAGTCTCCCGTTTTCGATTTACAGCGTGTTTACAAGGTCAAATAAGCCCACCTTTTGCGATTTACAGGGTTTTACACACAGTCCCTTTGGGAGATTGACAGAGTTTTTACAGGGTTGTGGCATTATTTACAACCTATTTACAAGGTCAAAGCCAGTCTCTTCCAAGATTTACAGGTTATTTACAGGTTACAGCCGATTTTTACGTTATTTTTACATGATCTTGGCAGCCGTCTCTTAAAAATTTACAAGATGTCTCTTACTTTTTACAAGCTCTATTCGTAATATTTACAGTATTTACAGCATCTTCAGAGATCCTGTAAAAAGGCATTTTAGCTGTAAAATGATTATTACAGTATTTTCAAGGTGATTTACATGTTATTTACATATAAAAAAGAAAACTTTACAGTCCATGTAAATTTATCATTTTTTCCAGTGCATGCGCTGCAAAATACCTAACAAATTAAAGACTGCTCAGTCAGGCTTTCATTTGAATCGATTCTCGCGCTGCAAAAATGGTTACGATTTCATTGCTTAGCCGGTATCCAATTTTTTTTTTCTTTTTAGGTTACTTGGGAAAGACAAATCTACAAAACGCTGGTGCATAATGGCAGGCCTCTTAATTTTCTCAATTCTCTTTGCCTTGAATCAAATGCTCTCACAGGGAGTAGAGGCTCAGCAATGTCCTGCCTTTGGATCTGAACAGTCGATCTACGGATGGATGTTACAACGGCATATTTATAAGACGATGATGGCCGATCTCGGACTTGATTGCTTGTTGGTCTGTCGCAAAGATGATCGATGCCAGAGTTTTAACTTTGTCATGTCTCTTCACATGTGCGAGTTCAGTGATCGAACGAAGGAGGCCAGGCCGGAGGATTTTATTCCTGACCCAGACAGATATTATTTCAGGCGAGACATAAAAAGAGGTAAACTAACTGTGTAGTCTCTATTTTCGCTCGTTACTGGCGCTCACAAAACTACCAGCCTGCGGCTTCGCCGCTCCCATGTCACGTTCGTTCCGGTTGTTCCACAGATTTTTGAGCGAAAGAGAGACTATTGGCAGTCTATTATTATAGCGGTATCAGAAGTCGAAGAGCGTTTTTGTGGCTACTGCCTCGAAGAGGCGAAGCCATATAGTCATCGGGTTACCCATGAAAGCAACGCAAGAAAAATAAACTTCGGAACCAATCACCGAGCAACGTTTGATGTTCGCAATTTTCGAGAGACCACAGGAAACGCAAGAATAATAAACTTCGGAACCAATCACCGAGCGACTTCGTTGTTCCTAATTTACAAGAATTTACCGACTCTGCCTCGTGGTTCTTCGGAAAAGTTTGCAATGCAATGGACATTCTTACCCGGACATGCCGGAGGCGTCTTGTCAATTATTTATACATTGATAAGCCCTTTTACCCACAAGAAAAGTTTACGTGTAGGAAAAAGTTTTCGTTTGAAAAACTGGTCATTTTTAGCCTCAAGAAAGAACTCGAACGGGCTTTCCACGTTTAACAGAACCTTTGATAATAATTTCTGACTTTTTGAGCGGCAAATTTGCAAGATTTGTTGGGATAAGGTTTGTCCAAGTCCAACAAGGTGGACAATCAGACATGGTTTGATGTTACTCTGGTTTGAAAATTGATGAATGTTAACTTAAAAAGTTACAATTCACGACCCAACGTTTCGACACTCCTGTCTTGTGACTTTATCAGGGGTTATCTAGTGTTGCAAAAAGGATCCTTATATACGCTCACTAATTAACGACCTTTCGTTTTCATGAGGTGTAAAAAAATGGTGTCAGGTAAAAGGCCGCCATCGTCGTCACGGTTTAAAGGAGCGCGGGCAGAGTTGATGACTACATGGCTTCGCCTCTTCGAGGCAGTAAGCCACAAAACTGCTCTTCGATAACGAACAACGTAAGAGAAGTAGCGCTCTCGAATGTTAATTCGGGCAAAACTTCAGGACCGACGAGAATTCTTTGCTCTGTAGACTTTCGGGTCTAAGACTGTAATTTCTGTGTTCGATATTTTAACTTATTAAATCTTGGGTTTGAGTTCTACGGCCACTTCGTTTACGTGGGATGAGACCGGAGAGAAGTTTCGACTGCATGTTACTGTTTGCTAGGCGACATCGACATTGAAGTTTTGTTTTTGTCATGAAACCGATTCGGCCTCCTGCTGGTGAATATTTTCGCAAGGTAGGGATTTTCAATTCGCAAAATACAGATGTTCATGTCGCAAAATAGAGATTTTGAGTTCATTTCGCAAACTACAGATGTTCATTTCGTTTCGATTCCTTTCGCAGATTACAGCATGTGATTACAGTAAGCCAAAATAAAGGACAGAACAAAGTATACAGCTATGGCGGTACACAGATTGGAAGATGCAGTCCAGAAGTGTGAATTCGCAGTGATTTATGCGGTTTATTGATGCATAGTTTACGATGATCATGATTCTTTTCAACTCGTAATCGTTCTTTGTATTTAAAGACAGATACGTGTTATACCAACTGAACGGAAATTGTACGCCGGCTTGCAAACTGGAAACAGCTTGCCTCGACTTGCGTGACTAAGCCAGCACACTCCTTCTAAAATGACGTATATATAGGGTTTCACCCACTGCCTCATTCCAACTGAGCAACGTTTTGTATCCCTTTCACGTGTATGCGAAAAAAAGCTTTCAATTAAGCAGTAGCCACACGCAGTCCTTGACTGCCTATTTTTTTTTTAATTCCAGTTCCTCTAGGCTCTATCCCTGAGCTTGCAGCAGCGTCATGCAAAGAAATAAAAGCGAGTGAAGGAGAAGACATCAGCGCAAAATACTGGCTCTCCACCATTAAACCAAACGTGGCAGTACTTGCGTATTGTGACATGAAGACAGAAGGCAAGTTAAACTTTACTACTGCTTTAAAGATAACTACCTAGGGAAGTAATCACCTTAACCTTCGTCATTACCATAACTTTGACCATCACAATCACCATTCAAATACCATAACCAGCCTCAATCATCCTAATCATCATTCTTCCCTTCTCTTTCTCTTCCTTACCACCGCCACCACTACCGCCACCCCCATTACCATCCCCATCCCCATACTCATCCCCATCCCCATCACCATCACCACCACCACCACCACCATCAACATCAACATCAACAACCCCATCCCCATCCCCATCCCCATCACCATCACCATCACCATCACCTTCACCGTCAGCATCATCATCACTATCACCATCCGTCACTTTATTGCTTTCGCACGAAAAGACCCACAAAATATGAAGTAAAAAGGGCCATATAGAATTCAGTATGTACAGGTCTTCATACTTTACTTATGTATATCGTTTTGCAACTGGCTCAAAAGATGCTATCTTTGTTTCAGACGTCGATGAGTGCACTGCTTCTCCTCCGGTCTGTGGCATAAATGCCATATGCAACAACACCATTGGCTCTTTCAAGTGTAGCTGCAAACCCGGATATTCTGGCAACGGAAGAACTTGCCAAGGTAAAAAAAAAACTTATCACAATGTTGCTACCCACTACTTCCGATTTTCAAGTTAAGGTATTTTACTGTAGCTCATTATTTATCTTAGTCCACCTGAGGCGTTTTCTTATAAGTCGACAAATCCAAAATGGCGAAGAGGCTTACCTTACATAGCGCACAATATACTGAGACAAAACCGTGAAGACACGAATTATGAAATGTCTACACCAAGTCTCTAAACTTGAATTCCCCTGAGTTGTAAGTATATGGAGAAAGATTAAAACTTCAAACAGTTTCATGTTGTCACTTTAAATTTATTAAAGGCTGACCTAACCCTGGACGTACGATTTTTCATTCCAGCGCCACACACCAGTGGAGTAATACTCCGGTACCTTTCAGAACTATCTCATCGTATAGAGCTTTTTTAAATACTATAAAAGAAAAGATGTTCTCAGGTAATAATTTGGACGGCAATTTTGCCATTCAACATAGTTTTTAATGATTGCCAGATTTGCCGTCTAAGTAGGGTCATCATGTAAACTACTGGGCCACCAGTAATCAATGGTAACCCTCGTAATTATAAAATAAAGTATGTCTCTCCTACTTGTACGTTATTAATCCCTCCCATAAACTCTTAGACAGAGATGAGTGTGCAACCAACACCCATAGATGTGACGTCAATGCAATTTGTAACAATACTGAAGGATCTTACAACTGTACATGCAGACCTGGGTATTCAGGGGACGGAAAATCGTGCACAGGTAAGACAGCAGGGAAGAGAATCCCTGCCTTAAAAACAAACGCAGAGTAAAAATTGAAACAAGGTTTCCCTGAGGCATATCACGGTGCTTGTTGAACTCTCAAGATAACCCACAGCATCATGAACGCAACCGAGTAAGCAAAGATTTATTAAAGCGCACCTAACCCCAAAACATTTGTTTTTCTCTAAAAGAAATAGTTGCACCTGTTCGAAAAGTATTGTATGTGTGTGTGTATGTTTTTTATTAACCGAATCTTGACTGTTTATAGACTTCAAAACTGAGCATCATTTGTTTCACGACCGAATCAGAGTGAGCAAGGGTCTGTTCCTGATTTGATCCAAGGCCCTTCTGACTCGGTCGGGAAAAAAAAAATGGTGCTTAATATTTCGTACGTTTGAAGTCTATAAAAAGTCGGGATTTACGAAAAAGAGATAAAGAAAGCCAAGACGTATTTCAAACAGATGCAAAGATTTATTTTAACGTAAAAAAAATATTTGGGGTTAGCTGCACTTTAAACGAAAACTGAAAATATTGATAAGCTCAACAATAATGGTATCTTCAAACGACTTGTGAAATAACTACACCACGGCGATGACATTGTTCAACATTGACATAACATAATTATACTGTTAATTATTATTTCATGCAGATGTTGATGAGTGTGCCAGTGGTGTCCACGACTGCGGAGCTGCCTCATGCACAAACACACAAGGATCATTTAGTTGCTCGTGTAACTATCCTAACATTGGAAGTGGAAAAAACTGCAGGCATCCTGCGTCAGGTGAATAAGTCATCATTAATAAGCCACGTGCTGTAAAGATGAACCTACGGTAACCGTGTCAATCGCAAAACAGAGGGCACCCAACGAGCCAAATCATACAAATGCTGTAACAAGGCATTTTAAAGTATACGCACACCAACGCACACCACCTTTTAAATTTATCATCAAATCTATTTTCAATTCGCTTGAATTGCTGTTACGAAGAAGTTAGTACCGCAGCAAGTTACTGAATAAACTGTGCGTTGAATTAGTCTCCTTCATGACTCTGTGGGTCGATTGGGATGAAGAATTAATTTTGACACCACCCTGTGCGCCTGCAGTTGGAGCACATCAAGGTATTGACACGCAAGTCAAATCACACAAGTTTTATGAATTCTTCTCAAACTCATTAATAATTCATCAAGTTACAAATAAATCAAAACACACCAATTTGGCCACTGTGTGTGTTTAGAAACCCCGATGAAACACTGGACAGACACTTTGATGAAATATCAAACCTAAGAGCTCGATAAAGTGTCAAACCCCACTGATGGAGAATTTATCCTAATTTAAATATTAATGACACAACACGGGCCAACATGAATTGACAACGTTTATTAATACTTCAAGGCAATTACAGAATGTCCAAACCCAATTGAGCAATATGAATATAAATTACTTTCCTTACGTTTATTCACACTTGGATAATCTGTTTACATTAATGTTTATGCTACAGTTCTTGAAATATGCAGAGGACATGAATTCACAAGTATTTGCTGAACTACCAACTTCTACGGTAGTTTCTGACACTTCTCTACTGCAAGAAACATTACTTGTAGAGCTGCATTTAGGTGCCAACTGATGATATATACATACATACTTTCCTTATTGCGACCTCTTGCACAAATTTCGGATGCCAATAATTCACAGACAACACACTCATCTCCACCAGAGGTGTTTCCAACGACTTAACGTGATGATAATCGTAGTTTTTGAATAAACCAACGACCTCGACAATCGGTCTACGGTAATTTTACCAGACGCTGCCTTTGCCACTCTTCGAATATTCCATAAGCCCATTTATTTTTATACTGAGTGGACTTGGGTACCCCATTTTTAACCAGATTAACCTCTTCTTCGCCTGTTTGGCTTGCCGAAAACGTGACAACGCCATATCTCATTAAGAATGACCGAATTGAGATCAAGGAATGTATATGTGTTCCGCTTTAAACAATGACGGTCTTCAGGGACTTGTGACAATGCTAAAATATTTGGCAACAAAGGCCAATAATTACTAAAAGCACTCGGTCTTCGGCCTCGTGCTTTCATCAGTTTTCTCGCGTTTGGAAACCTCGATGAAACACTCGCACTCGTTTTTGAAATATTTCATCAAAAGCTTTATCAAAAAAGCGACACTCTTTTTACACTGTAGTTTCTGCCGAGATGGTTGCCAGCCAAGACCATGCATTTATTTGGGTATATCTCTCAGTTAGTACGCGCGCTGTGATTGGTCAATTTTGCGGGCCAAAATTCTCCTGTACGGCCAGCTAAATTTAAAAGTATATTTTTCCGCGCACCCGATTAACCTCAGAGATATAATAAATATTTTACTAAGCTCGATTTCTCGGTCGGTACTGTAATTTAAGGATCCTCGTTTTTTCCCATAAGCGAACGGGAAAAAACTCGGTCCGTAACTTACAGTACGGACCTCGAATTCGAACTCGGTTAGTAAGAGGTATAGATTCCCAGCAGTGGCAAAACCCGTAAAATCAGCTTCATTTTGTAAATTGCATCACACGCTTTATCAGGTGCTGCTGAATAAAGGCTACAGCTTTTAATTTCAAAACATCGCCAAACTGCAAAAATCTAAAATCAAATAGTACTATTGTGACTAAGTTCTATTTTGGACTAGATGTTTAGCTGAATCGTCATGATTGGAAATTGTCGCAGTTGATTGCATACGAGTCGAGGGTCTCGAAGGATCTTCAAAGATAAACACTGAAGCTGCTTTCAGTGGAAACTGAATGTTTGCGAGTCAACTATACTTACTCATTGCCAGAGAGGTTTAAGAATGCTCCAAAATCCATTCACCAATTATCACGAGTGTCCTCTTGCACAAGATTTTTCATGTTTATTATTTTAGACCCATTTTAATTTATGGTTCCGAATTTAGTTTAAAGGAGCACTGCCATACTATTTCGGTAGGATGTGAAATGCAAAAAAATGTCCTTAAATCAGGAAAAACTCAAAAATTATAGAACAGGACTGTGACTCAGAACTGTGTTACTGCACCAGTACTGAGACTAAACACTGTCTTCTTCCATGGTTATGGATGGCAAGGATGGAAATCGATTGCATTTCTCTTTGAAAATGTTTGGCTATATTTTTCAAATTCTGGCACCGGTCATCTTGAAGCCATGGCCAAAAATGTACTATGGATGACTTCTCCTAAATTGAGTCTTTCTCCTACATTTAAGGAATGTTCCAGGATGAGTAACAGTCATTAATTAGCATTTGCGCCAGAAAACAGCAAAACTCCCATCTATAACGATGACGATCATGACAGTGGCGTTGATGACAATGGTGATCATGATCATCCATTTAATGTTATTGAAGAAGAGAAGAAGTAAAATTTCACAGATCACGTACAGATGTAAAAACAATCCAACGAATTCGCAGCGGCGTATTGCCGGATATTGGCGTTAAATTACCTTACCCTAAGGTAAGGTAATATATATTAAAAATCCTGAGCACTTTGTTACTGATTATAACACCAATCACAAGAGGTTCCTGTGTCTTATTCTACGTTTTTCATGGTTTATCAGTCGTTGTTGCCCATACTTCGATTCTTCCAGTTCCCTCTATGCAACAAGCGTTGCAATGTTGCAAGTGTAATTTTATTTATGTCTTAAATTAATGTGGCCAGATTACTTTTCGCTGTCAGAATGGCTTGTTTCTATTGTAGCAAGTCAGATTGTATTTTTTTTCCGTTATTTACACTGACATAACCATTGCTTGTGGTGATATATGTGCCGCGTAGACTGATTGAAGATACGTGTTCAAGGTTTGCACGTCCGACAGGCTCGCGAGCAGATTCCGCTAATCGGTAGCCAAGAGGCAGAATACTTGTTTGTAAAAGTTCAAACACTGTGCTCGGTTGCCCACAAACTTCTCTCCATCTCCAAACTGCTTCGTCGTCTAGTTGGAAGTGAAACATTGGACTGTTTTCGTTAATAAAAGGAGGTACAATATTGATCAAAAGCGGGTGGATCGGGTTTTTGAAGAGCTCTGAAAAGAGCTCCCGATCACTTACGTTTTCGCTTGCCTTACTCATTGCGGAACAGGTTTGAATGAATCAGCTGTGCCAACAAGCTTTTGGGATTCGCGCTAATTGTGACTTTTTCATAGTTGAATGGTTTTCCAGAATGGGTATTGATAATCTTGACAGCCATTGTTATACAGACCTGTGCTTAAGACAATAGGGAGCTTAAGCAACGACGACGACGACGGCAACGAGAACGCCACAGAACAATGGGATTAATCAGCCAAGACAATCAATACTCTGCACGTGCGTTTTGCATTTTGGTACATTTCTTTGCCGACCTCTGCGAAACAACAACGTGAAATGACCAAATTTCAGGTTTTCTCGAGAACGTGAGCGTATGACGGCAAGTTTTTCTTTCATTTTCTTTGCTTTAACACCGTTCACAGTAATTTAGACCCTGGACAGCTCGCTAGCATTTTTCACGTTAAACGAATTGGAATAATCGCGAAAGAGTTACAAAAACGAGAAGTTATATTTTGAAATGACGTTCTCGTTGCCGTCGTCGTCGTCGTTGCTTAAGGTCCCTAATAGCTCTTCAACCCGAGACGCACCGTTTCCAAACACAACTCCAACAAGTAGTTTTCAAACTCAAAAGGCGAAAGGTTCTTGTTGACCAATTTTCGAAGTTGAAACGGATTTTGTTCCGGAAGAGATCCATCTTCCATTTGCTGTGCGTGAAAATTCGAAATAGACAATGAAAAAGTTGTTGTTGAAAACGGCCCCCCATACAAAAAATGGCCGATTTTTGTCCAGTTTAAAACGCACAAGGCGAATCCTTACCAATGACGCAAAAATTCCGCGAAAAATTGCGTTATTTCCGATCTTCGCCAAATTTGGCACACAGGAAGTTAAGAGATTTACCCACTTCCTGTGCGAATTTGCGTAGGATACGTCAAATCAGCTTACATAACGAATATATTGCGTGTTTTGCACTTTGCACCGCGAGAATGGCGTAGTCGGCGAAGAGACGTTGAACGGTGAATTTGTCGCCTAAAATGGTTTTAGAAATGATATTTGAAAGGGAAAAAGATCGCTTGGGGATGTAGAAGGATAAGGAAAGCGAACCAGACCAAGAGCTGGAATGCGAGAGCGAAATTCAAGGTTCGACCGCGTGGTTTCAAGCGCTACGAAATATGGTCTTGTAATGCGAGGAAATACTCTTCGCGTTGCTTTTATACCTTTGAATCCTCGCCAATTTCATGAAATGTATCCGTAAATTCACATTTGAAAGCCCAAAGGTTCTTTCGGAGTGATTTTAGGTCAAACAACGCGTTATTTAATTACAAACTCGTAATTCAATAGAGGTGTTGACAGATTGTGATTATGTTGCTATGGGAACAGACAGGGTGCAAGAGGGGGGTCAAAAAAAATTTCAAAATAATTCCGGCTTTGGACTTTTTCGGCCAAATTTTCAGGGCATTCTGCTTATAGAATAAGCTTCATTTCACTTTTCGACACCTTAGTACCATATTACAACCCTTTGGAGAAATATTAATTTTTTCTCAAAAGTGTGCATAAATTATGCTAATTTGTCTCTTTCAGTATTTTTTTTTCCAGAAAGCCCATTTTATAAACTTTCAAATGAGATATAGTAGTTCACATTGCTGTAAATACCTGCTGAAATATAAAATAAAACATGCGATACTGTCAAATTCGTCATTTTTTAACTTGACAACAAAGAGTTAAATTAAAGGTACAACTTTCTTCTTCAAAACGCTGCGCGTGAAAGTTGAAGTTATAACTCCTGGAAATCAGAAAACTAAGTTTTATCAGCCCTAGTGGGCCAATTTGGGCCCTTTCTACTCTTATTCAGGACATTTTAAGGCACGCGCGCTTTCGAATTTGCCGCTTCACCGGTTATGAATAATTAATGATGTCCAGGCATTATGCGCGATGATCAACTCAACGGCTGAGTTGGTGAGATAGAAAGTGCTCATACTATCGATCTTCAGTCAATACTAAGTATTGAAATAAAGTGAGCTGTGAAAACAATCCAATAACAAGTAGATCTAACTTAAGACATGTAAGTGATTGTTGTTGCTACATGTCATTTGTTGTAAGATGTCATTTTGACCGCCGAACGGTTGGCTCAGTGGTAGAGCACCGGACTGCTGTGCGGGAGGTCGGGGGTTCCAGCCCTGGCCGGACCAACACTCAGGGTCTTTAAATAACTGAGGAGAAAGTGCTACCTTTGTAATGACATCTGCAAATGTTAGACTTTCTAGTCTTCTCGGATAAGGACGATAAAACCGGAGGTCCCGTCTCGATTCACAACTCTTCACAAATTGACTTTGTGGGACGTAAAAGAACCACTAGGGACGTAATGAACCCTGGCTGTGACCACCCTTAGTGCTGACCTAGAGGGCACGTGTTAGAAAACTCTTATTGGGTTAAACGTGTCTATACCCTCTATAAAAAATGAATATCGTATCGTATCGTATCGTATTTTATGACAAAAATCACTTTTACTCCTTTGTGAGAACGAGTGGAAGTCACCAAGGCTACTTATCTAATGTAAGTTAGGTCTACAGTCCAATCTTGTATCAAACCAAGAGCCATTAGAGCGAGTAAGCCCCAATGACTCAACTGTCATAACAAATGACGGTCAAACCCTGAATCCAACACGATATATCGTTATCTAATAGGCCATTTCCGAGTTCATGAAGGCCTCCTCTTCAAAGCGAGTCTAAGTGCGACGTTTTTGTTATGAAAATTAGTTTTCATTCATATGTAAAGTAGAAGTAATTACCATCACAAAAACTTCGCACTTATACTCGCTTTGAAGAGGAGGCAGACATGAACTCGGAAATGGCCTATTAGCCTGCAAACAGGCTCTCCATATGGGTTATTCCGAGATTTGCTTTCTAATGGCGCGCGATCAAAAGCTAAGGATCCCCTAGCTTTTGACCGCGCGCCATCTCGGAATAACCCATGAGGAGAGCCTGTTTTCAGGCTATTATCCAATGTAAGAAATATTAAATAGCAACAAAAAGCTGAATGGTGTTCACATGTAATATATTCACGATTTCTAGAAAGCAGACAGAAATGTGTAGCATACGCAGCACTAACGGAAACCAAAGGCAAGCTAACTAGTCCACTGGCGGGTGAATTTTTAAACTGTGACTGATTAAATGAACAGAAAGTAAAATCCTAAAACGGGGAGCTTTTAGGTAAGCTTTTATTCCCGAATTTTCATTGTCGAACTCGAACGTCCCAGGCGACGTTTTTGGCCACTTGAGTTAAGTTAAACTTAACAGCGTTGAACCTCTTACTTCTGCTTCCGAATAGATTACTTCTCACTTTGGTTCTATAATCGCGGAATTATATTACCTGGCAGGCTATTTGGTATAACATTTGAGTAATTTGCGTTTACCAGCTGGCCCTTTATACAGATCAAGACAATAGAAACGGCTCGTTGACACGTAGTGAAGGTTGTCAGCGCCGCTCAACAGAGGTCAAAACTACGGGACTTTAACAACTGAGCTATTAATAGTATAGAAATCACCTTTCTCGCCAAGGTTTGTAACTGATTGTCGCCCTGTTATATATTACCTGTTTCTCTTTCAGAATGCCAAAGCTATAACAGTCTGACAAGTGCCGCCCGGAAGATAACCTACACAACTTATCACAGTTATTGTGACAATGGCATTGGCCCTGCATGGTATCGATTCCAAGGTGCTGCAGGAAGTCGAATGGTCTCTTCATGCTCACCTACATATAGGTGCGGCACCCATGCCGTAGGGTGGTTAACTGGAGGCCACCCAACTGTTGCTGATGGACAAATAAGTAGGACGGTTTGCTTTCACTGGAGCTCGAGCTGCTGTAAAAGGTCAACCACCATTAAAGTCAGGAACTGCGGTCCTTTCTATGTGTATTACCTCAGTGGGACACCTCAATGCACGCTCCGCTATTGTGGTACTGACTAGAAAGAACTGAACATATCATGTACCCAGTAAACCTTTCAGGTGCCACTGAGAGTATATGGCTGTTTTAAACATGATCATCATATAGAACGAGACCTTAAACAAAAGTTAAGTTGACTACCAGGGAGCCCGGCTTAACTATTATTTGTTTTGAAAAAAAGTCGTTGCAACAGCAGACAACATATTTTAAGCACTCTTTAAGCTTTACGACTAGTGGTTTATATACTTCGAATGTAGTAGCATTTTTTTTAATTAAGTGAAAGGATCGGGAAGCATTGTCATTTATGGCATATCACCATTTTCTAGTAACCGACTTCTACCCATTACCGTACATGTACAGTCTTGACACTGTGCTGATTAATCATTCAAACTGATGTGACGAGATTTTGTAGAGTTTCACTGCCTGCTATGCCAGCTTACTTTACTCTCATTGGTGTACTTGTTATTTTAATTATTGTGTGTACTACTCTCTCAGGAGGGCCGGCATTTTTTATGATCAGATCCGGCTGTGTTTAAGTAGAGATAATTGATTGATTGATTGATTGATTGATTGGTGTAAATTGCTCGCATTTCATGTCCTTCAATTTAAAAACGAGGAAATCGCCATAGATCATAATGAATTACGCGCCTATCTTGTATAAAGAATTCTGGCCTTGTTCAGAGCGTGACTACGTTGTTACAAGAAGAACTGTTTCTAGTGCCATTTCTGACTAGAAATGAAGTAATCCTGGATGCGTTTGAGCAACTCCTTGCCTTAGTTCCCTTTTCCCCTTCAAAAACATACCCTGTTCTTTTAATCTCACAGTTGTGTTGAGGGGTTTGAATGTCGACTACTTCGCCAAGTCCCGTTTAATTTATGCAATACCTACAAAAAAAACCACGCCCGTGATGATCAGGAGTGAAGTGGAGATCCCTGGAATCTCAGGGAACTTTTTTTTACTAGCCACTCGATGTCCACACCCAAACTGAAGTTGAATTATGATTGTGGCATTGTCTAATGAATCTTTCACGGAGGATTTATCTTATCTACAGTTCCACTTTGCCGAGGGCATTGCAATTATTTCGGATGCGGCAGATTTTCAACTGATATCTGTTGACAAAAATGCTTGATTTCTAAGGTCTGCAACAAAAACTGTAGATTGCCCTGCAGCTGTGATAATTGTTAACAGTTCTAAGCAAGGTGTTTGGTGCCAGCTTTTCATGAACTCTACTATATTACTGAAGTTCAGTCAAAAGATTGATTTTAAGTTTTGAAAAGATGTTTTTAACGGGGTTCATGTTAGACTTTTCTGGAGACATTTCTGTGCTGCTACTTAAAGGTCAAATTAAATAGTTTGCAAGTTGAGTTTTTTTCTGTGAGCTGTTGTCTTGAAAACTACTCGAGTGTAGGCAGGCAATAAAACAATTGCTGACTTCAGTTTTCGTACAGTTGTTGTGAGTGCTTAAAGTTGTGGAGCTCATTTCTCTCATGAGACCACACCACTTCCAGATGATTAGGGAACCAGGTTTTCAGTTTCTTGCATATTTGAAGTGTGTTTTATGTGGAAAGACCACTGGTAACCACAATAGCTTCGGTGTAGATATTATCCCCTTTTAACTAAACAGTTACTAATAAATAAAATAAAACAAAGGGGATTGTAATATTAATTATTTTGTTTGCTCAGAACTTTTCTTGATAGTGGCATAATGTCTCTCTCCTTTCATAATTCACGAAAAACAGACAAAATGAAAATCGTGGTTTATGGCGAATTAAACAATTATTTTTCGTTTCACGGAAACTGATTTTGCAAAATCACGCTCTACTGCTACTATGGAAATCACGATTCACGAGGAAAAAATTAGCCACTTCACATATAACGGGAAAAAAGGGGCCGATCACCAGTCAGGTGGACTGCGAGCAGTCTCTCTTTTGCCGTAAAATCTGTCGAACAGACGCGATATACGAGGGTACACTTAAATAACCCTACGCAAAGTATGTACCAGCGGCGAATCCGCAAGCCGGTAGTCTCGTGGGCGCCAGTTACGAGCGAAAATAGAGACTGCAAGGGTTTCATACAGTATTTCTGAATCCCGGTGACAGTTTGACAAAGTTCACATCATCTACGCCGACCCCGCCTATTTTCGAACACGATACGCAGAGTTTCAAATTCCATCGAAGAGATCACGGAGAAGTTTTTCGGCGCGAACATGCGATGAGCGATTCCACGCCAAACAAAGAAGCCAGTAATATTGTAAAGCTGTCTGTGTCGGATTTATGACGCTTTGTATAAGAAAAAGCTTACACAAGATCCGTGAACAGTTCAAAACATCGTGAATCCACTACATCAGTACAGAAAATAAAATTATACGCCTCCTCTCGAAGGGGAGAAGAAACGCATTCTCCTAACTCTATTTTTGAGCGGCTTGGATTTATAGTGCTGCAAAGTGACTCGCTAAGCTGTCGTGTGAAGCAAAAATCCAATTTCCGACTAGCTTCTCGGCAATGAGCACTTCCAAACGGGACGAAAACAATCACAGCTGGCGTATTACAGCGCAACAGCATCGATTACACTTTTGCAATAGAATAGCTTTGGTAAATATACCCTGCGAACAGTTGGTTTCTCCGATCCTGCGCTTCCCGAGAGAGAAACCACTGCGAGCCGCCATTTGTTTCTTTTAGTGAGCCGCTGTCCAGCGCCACGGACGAATAAATTAAATTTCAACTGGTAAAACGAGTTAGTAAACTTGTTTTGGCGCTTGATCGTGCGTTCACTGCGTTTGGGAGAGCCCGTTGTGGAGAGATCAAAAATAGTAGCGTCCAAGGTGACAAATTCCTCTACTTACGATCGGGTTTAGAATAAAGCTTTGAGTACCGTTCTTGAGAGATTAAAATCACCAGGAATATCAAAGCTAAGACAAGACTATTCTACTTTTGGATTGCTGTTCTAGGTTTCGAAAGGAAGAGATACAATGGCGTCACACGCAGCCCAAGCGTAGTACGTGAGACGTAGGTTGCAAACTGCAGATATTAGTGGTATATATCTAGAGTAGGTCAAAATAAAATGATATTTATCTTTATTTCATCGTTTCTTCAAGTGTCTTGCGCATTCAAAAGCCTAATTTTGGGCCATTTGCACGCGAAAATTGCAGAGGATTGAGTCAAGTTGTAGGTGTTTCTGCAAGCCGTTTATAGATGTTATTGTCGGAGGGCGTTACCAAAGAAAAACTGAACATAATACGAAATAAAGTATTCTTACCTTACTTCTAATGTCCCCTGCTGTGCCCTGGCTGGTTTAAAGGCCATTTTGTCGATTTTTTTCACCTGAAGTACAGTCCACCATCGGCCACGGCGATCTTTCGGGCTGTCTATTGAAAGTCACTTGATTTTGAATGCCGCTCAACAATACTTCGAGGCTGTGCTGTACTTCGCTCGAAATACTATTTGTAGTGCTTCCAAGCACAGTTCTTTTACTTTTGACGACCGCCAATCTCCATAAACAGGTTTATTTAATCCGCTTAATAGCAGTCTTTACTCTAGAGGAGAATTATAAACTTAGGAACTGAATATTTCAAGTCAAGTAACTTTTTGATACAGTAACTTCAAGTAAATGTTTCGGACTTGACGCTTCACACACAATTGATGTTTTTTACTTCAAAGATAACTTAAATTTGTTTTCGCAGGCAGTTAATTTAGAATGGCTGACATGCTTTGCCCGCCTCAAAGCTCAAGAAACCGCAAGTTGGTTAAGTCGGTTGTAAGGATGGTTTTCAAGGCTTTCTTGAATCGTTTCAACTTTCCGATTTTAATGAGATGCAAAGTATGGTGACTTGATATTTTACTCAGGCCTTCACACACACATTTTGGTAAAGTAAAACTTGGCAGCTCTTAAGTTTTACTTAACAGCCAAGTGGGAAGACTACCACTGTTACTATCCCGAACAAATGCATTCCTGGGGACTTGACGTAGTTCGCGCATGTTCGATGGAAAATGAAACGGTTGCTCGTCCACTGGCAATCTCGTCCCCAGAAGTTACGATCCTTTTTGACATGGGTGAGGGATCGGGACCTCTGGCCAATTGGATTTCAGACCCAATTCCTATTGGCTGCTAAACACAATGACATTAAAATCGGAACTCAAAGTGCACCAGCGAGCAAACTGAATGATAACCGAAATAACTGAATTTCAGAGTAGCGACTCAGGAATTGTTGAACATTTGATGAAAATATAATTGTAACGAATAAACCATTGAACTTGTTTCGCTCAAAGGCATTACGAAAAAAACGTTCCTTCAGTCCTTGAGAGGATTTTTATGCAAAATTGCAAAATAGCCTCTCTTCGTACATCCGTCGATGTTGCTCACCACAAAGTAACATAAGGTTTCAAAAGTTAGCTTCTTTTACAAAAACACTGAGGGTCAGTGTTACCAGACAAAAGAGGAAAGAAACGGCAAATGTATAGTCCAGCAGCGAGTTTCCTACACACCGGAAGTGATCTCAAGAAAGGTAAACAGGCGGAGAAACACCGCGAAGTGTCCTAATGACATGTTCTGTTCGCTCGATCGCTCTTTCAATTTATGTTGTTTCAGTTACCCTCAGACGACGCTTTGCGGCCTTTAGAGCTTCACACTATTTCTTTCTGAGCAGGGCATCTGCTTTTCCCAATCTTTCCAACCCGTATTTCACGCGGAAATGCAACAAATCCAGAGCTGGTTGTACCGGCGCGGGTCCAGAAGGAACACAATACCCATGTGGCTTGAACAGGCGTTTATTACTAGATTTCTTCTATATTCTCTGAGTTACACATACATCTACATCTGTACCTGTCAAAACTGAGAGACAGGAGGAAACTATAAACGAAATGCAGGCGAAAATAAAGACATAAGAAAAACAAAAACTCACGCCTTTCCGGGCTTGCCTTCGGACTGCATGGTCGAGACTAAACAACAACAAGTGATTGCGCAAGCGCATGATGACAGAGCTGGGCTGTCACACAACGTGACAGCTAACACAACTAGCGGCGCGCTAGAGCCGCTACATGGCTCCCCTAAATGGGATTCATTTACATAAGAACGTTCTGAAAAGTCATTAGTCAGCTAGTGTCAATCATCCTGGGCATTGGCTCCTTCGGCGGGGGTTAGATCCCGGTCTGGGGTTTCTTCTTGGGCAAGCAATAGAACGAGTTTGTGAATTGGTCGTTCCAGCAGCTTGCGTTTTCCATCTTGAACTAAGAGAATTCGAACCTTACGTATACGACCATCTT
>OX419337.1:3119694-3122194 GCA_948470475.1 Galaxea fascicularis | reverse complement strand
GCGTCCATGCATCGACCAATCGCCAGGGTATGGTAAATAGGGCTTTTACCGAAACTTGTCGACCAAACGGCGAAAACATCTTTTCTTTTCAAGAAGAGCGAGTACGGGTTGTTCCTGTTCCATTTTTAACTTCAATCATAAATTATTGTCCTTGCATTGTACAGTGTAAAAGGGCAGCCGTTTGTTACTGAGTAAGCTTTCACAGTGTCGCTGATTAGCGTTGATGAATGTTGGTGGCAGTTTCGCGTCATCGCTTCATAGACCGACCAATCATCAGAGTGCCGGGATTCAGAAATGCTGTATGACACCGTTGCAGTCTCTACTTTCGCTTGTGACTGGCGCCCACGAAACTACTGGCTCGCGGATTCGCCGCTCGTATAGGTATGTAATTTGAGTAGGGTTATTAAAATGAACCCTTGTATCGCGTTTGTTTCACAGATGTTAGAGCAAAAGAGAGACTGCTCGCAGTCTACAACGAATCACGGAAATACCCTTTATTATTGAGATTTACTCTATGAAAGTTGTCAAATAAAAATGGTCCGCCAGTAACTAGAATAAATCTGGTTGGTCGGACGATTTTTCTCAATAGTGAAAAAATATCGTCTGACCAATCACAGACGCACCGCAGACGAAATCTTTTCACCATTGAAAAAAATCGTATCGGTTCCCCCCCCCCCCCCCCCTTTCAGGAGGGCTTCCCAAGCCAATGATAAATGAACAGCTTTCGTTATTCCCTTTAACTTGTCGTTTTTCGTTAAAGTTGTTCAAGAGTTGCAGGTATTCCTTCATTAGAGAAATTCATTGAAGGCCAAGTAAACGAAAACAAACACTCCAAAACAAAGCCCTACAGGATGTCGCTTTGCTCAATAGTTAGCCTGCGAACAGGCTCTCTATTTGGGTTATTCCGAGAGATGGTCGCGTCGACTTGCTCTTGAATGGCACACGGTCAAAGCTCGGGGTTTGGGCCTGCCCCCTTTGACCGCATGCCTTTCAAGAGCAAACGGACGCGACCATCTCTCGGAATAACCCAAATAAAGAGCCTGTTTGCAGGCTACTCAATGGTCGACCTCATTTCCATTCACCTTGTTGTCGCTATTTACGGGTGTTGTTATTCATGGTGGTCAATTCAGCATTTCTATCACTGAACAGCCTTCGTCAATCGGCAACCTTGGCAATTCCAGAAACTGAGGAGAGCCTCCTTCAAAAGAGGTAAAAAATACTTAAAGTACTGGATTCCAAATTGGATTGGAACGCCCGTTGTGAGCTAATGTTTACGGAAAACTGTTGAGCTGTAAAACTTAACATTTTCTTTAAAAGAAAACACTTAACGTTCGGAAAGCTTTAAAGGAACCGTTTAAAGGTAAATTTTCACCTTTTTTCACGGTATTTGAAGCGGTTTCTAATTCAGTATTTGAGGCGTCTTGTACACTGAGTTAGCTCAAAATAAACAGCCAAGCTACAGCCGACATCGTGTTCGCGGCTCGCTGATCTTTTGCAGTCAATTGACAGTGTTTTCTCTAGAGTAAATCTCAGTACTTATATAATAAACAAATTTCTTCATGGTTACATATATATGTTGTGCCGCGTAGCACTATAAAGACATACAAGTGATGGAACAGAGAATTAACTCTGGAGTGTAAATTAAAGTGCTAATAGGTAACCCATGAAAAACCCACAGGGCGTTAGCCCTGGTAAAGGGTATTAGGGAACCACACGAGGCAAAGAAAAAATTCTTATGACCTCGGTGGGAATCGAACCCACCATGGACCTCCGGATTAGATCTACCGTTGCTCTGCCGACTAAGCTACGAGGTCGGACAGAGAAAGTCGGGGACGATTAAGATGGTGAATCGCGGCGAAGAGAAAGTAAGCCTACATATATATGTTGTGCCGCGTGGTTAGTTCGCTTGTACGATTTTTATTCTCTCGTTGTAAGAAATAAAACTCACTCGCTCATTCCTCGCACGTTCGTTTTATTCTTCACAGCTCGTCAATAAAACTCGTACGCGCTTACCAACCATGAAGTAATCTATATTTCCTGTTAGTCCATACAGAGAAAAATCAACATTTAAAGCACAAATAAACACTTAAACGACACATTTTAATACAACAACTAAAAAAAGAACTGCTTGGACATCTGAGGGCTCTAATTACATCCCCTTGCACTCGGGCCGGGTCCTCTGCATTACCACCCTCTATGTTGCTAGGTCAACATCTTGGATTCAGTGTTTAGAGCAATGATCTGTTAAATTTTATTTGAATAGTTGCTTATCTGTTCGCAAGTAACAGGAATATTACAAAATGGCGTTCACTCATTCAACCTCTTCAGTTAATACTTTTGACTACACAAACGAATGGAAACCAATCATGATTTTTTTTTCAACGTTAGGTCGCGCATACTAGTAATTCAATTTTCATCAACAATAATCGGCAAACCTGCTTAAAACACTAACTCATTAAAAAGCCAATCCAGTTGGTTTTACAGTCATCTTACGAATCGT
>OX419337.1:3087194-3114694 GCA_948470475.1 Galaxea fascicularis | reverse complement strand
AGCACCAATGCTCCGGCCGGAGTTTCAGTTCCGCGGGATCAGCAGCCAATTCAAATGACTATGGAAGTGTCAATGAAGTATGATCCTCGCAGTTGTGAACGCAATTTAGACAATTGCGTAAAGAAGCCTGAAAAAAAATTCGGGACTTAACGGGGTTTAAACCCGTAACTTTGCTATACCGGTGCGACGCTCTCTAAGCAACTGAGCTATGAAGCCCCCGCGCCGGCTGACACTGAGAGCAGGTCAATTGTGGGTTCATGTTTCATTTCATTTACATCATTTACATGATTTATGTGTATACCCTTTCTGTCCTTTTATCTTTCATCCTCAATTCAGCTCATTTTCCCGAAAAATGAACTGTCATACCCCGTTAAACCAAACTTACTAGGTAATTTAAGGCGGGGGTACACCCGAAAGCCGTTTTCACGCCGCTTAAAATCGGTTTATTTTGATGGAAATATCTCGTTCGCGTTTCAAGCAATACAAAAACCCTATGCTCAAAACACAAAGCAATGTTTTGGGGTGTTTTTGAAATTTTTTGGTGATTTTTAGGTATATTTGGGAGAAGATAGTTTTTCTCAAAAGACTAGTAAAATTTGGAGAAATAAGGAATAGTTCAGATTTAATGTAGTTTAAATGTAGTTTAGTTAAAAATTGATATATGGTCACCCATTCCAAAACTAATTTTCCTTCAGTCTATCCCTTCTTTAAACCCCTTAAAATGCCATTCTCATTCATGTATACCCCCACCTTAAGATCACAATCTTGTATAAGGCGATCACGTCACTGATGTAACAGATGTATTAATTAACCTGCTGTAGCAGTTGTCTATTCAGCGAAGCAGTTGGCTTCGAGGGGAAAGCGCGAAAGACGAGCGCAGAACGCAAGGCAAGAAGAAAAGAAAACGAGGCTGTAGATTTCAACTGACAACTAAAATGTGTCCAACAGAGACATGAGATTTTCTTGTGCATAGACCAGATTTAGGGTACCTGAAACTCGTGGTGGGGCGTTTAAAGCCTTACTCGTTTCAAATGCGTCTAACTCATGTGATACACGCTTCAGTCCGTGGTAAGAAACAAATAAGGCAGAAGTAGTGAAACTATGACAACGCAACGTCAAACGAGAATACGAAAGCGCGCGGAGAGGACTGAACTCGGTGTTCCGTTTGCAGTTCTGTCATCGATCAAATCGGTTCTCTTTGCTAAATATACCTAATATTAGGGAGCTTACGAATCGACGGCCTTTTCTCGACGGCGCCGTTAGATTGCGTGATATGCCCACTGCGCATGCCTTTCTGGGCACTTGCCGGCGTCGCGCCAAAGCCGACGACGTTGACTTGAGCGATTTGCCGGCGTCTTGGAAATAGCAGGACGTGAGATTCATTTCTCAAAGTTTTCCTCTAATACTTCACATGTTTTTACCAAATAATTCAAGTATCACATTAGGGGCATGTTCTTGATATATGTTTTTGACTTTTTGTCTGTTTTCATTCCATTACGGCCTTCTACAGCTCCATGGCGAATATTCCAACTAACGATGAAAGTGGAGATCTCGTCAGGTAGCTGCAGCTGTCAGCAAGTTCATCAAAATAAATAACTTTTGTTTACCCTCGGAAGTGATCATAGCATACAAATGCTAGTGGGGTCGAGCAAATACATGAAACAAACAATTCAAACAAACATAACATGATAATATTAAGCTTATAAATGTTCTCCCTGTAGAAACGAACGTGGCCTTGCAAATCCTCTTTTGTTTTTTCGAACTTTTGTTGTTCCAGCACGGAAACTCTGGATTTGTTGACTTACGGCCATCGTATAACCGTGAAACTGCTTATTCGTTTGTAAAGGTGTTTCGATAAACGTATGTAATACAAGCTGTCGTTTCTTCGAAGATAGGCATATTGGTTTGAACTTCAAAAACGGCGGGAAAATTTGCCGCTTGCGCACAAACGTCGTCGTCTTTACTGAGAATCGTAAATTCAAATTGCTACAGGACGACGACGCGGAACTATGACGTCATCCAACGGCGCAGTTGTGCGAACGTCGTTGATTTGTAAGCTCCCTATTATTCTGAAATGCCGCCTTGTAGAAAGGCTGAGAATGGGTGTGGTCTTGCTGACGAGTGTTCGAACTTTGATGTCATATCGCAATTCTGTCATTTCCGCATATCCTAGGAACATAGTAGTCGTCAATAACAATATGTGTTCGTCCTTTGGTACCAAACATAAAAATGTTGCTACTCCATTGTCACCGATGTTCTGGAAGCTTGTGAATTTTTATTGATATCTTGCAAACTTGTAACACATTTGGTCATTGGCTGCTAGAGGGACGAGACAAAGAAAAAATGAATTTAAAAAATTGGTTTTCTTTCAACTGTTTTCCTTGGAAACATGCTGAATATGAACTTTTGACTTATGTTATTAATGTCACACGATACACTTTTCCATTGAAGGAAACGAAAGGTGGTTAAATGTTAGAATAGCTATTGTTTGGTTTAAATCTTGCTGATACATTTACTACATCGCGGCTAAGAAACATGCCAGGTCAAACATAGTTTTGTCTCACGGATATAGACTAGAAATCCACTAATGCTTTCGAGTGGCATACCATGGCATATCCCACGAGTCACTGTTATTTTTTTCGTATACACAAGAGGTTTTGGAAAGTCTGTATCCAGAGGCATGCACAACAAAAGTGGGATATTCCATGATATATGACAAGAAAGCTTTACATAACTATATTTAACATGTTCAATTTACACCCTTTTCATATAGAAATTCGCATCTTCAACGCTGGTCACAGTTATTTAGTTGCTGGGTGGTGCGCCTACGTTTTAATACTTGAACACGAGAGTTGGAACATTTGAGAAACAGTTACAATAAGAGGAAGCTAGATTTCTTAAATGGCACTTTTCGCCATCTTTGTCGTCGTAGTTGGTAACGTTCCCTATTAGATCACAGACGTGAAAATGTCCCCTGCAGCTCGTGTACCACGTCCGAATGTTCTTGTTACTTACTTTGGGATACCTGTAGAAAGGGACGGTTAGAATATGATCACTGCACCAAGGTATCAATGGACGACATTATTTTTTAATAAAATGGGAGTTCCCGAAGGATAGTCATTTATTAAAAGGCAAACATTCACTTTAAGCTGTGACGCATGAAAGTTAAAAGGGTGTCAAACTGTGGTCGCATGCAAGGAGACATTTGGAAGTCATTCGAGATACAACTTGACAAGAAGCAAGACGCTCATATAATTAAGGTACTCAATACCAGAGAGCTTTTGGGAAAACTATTGCTGCATTGGGAAGCGTTATTACAAACACCGGTAAGTGATGTCAAGCTAGTGCTTGGGGGTGGGTGCATGGCAATCGACGTCTGGATAACATGCTGTCTTAGAACAACCACATGCCGACATAAGATCGGATATAATTAGCCTTGCTTGGACGTTCATCTATAAGTTTTTGCATTTGCCGATGAGTGGCTTTCTACACCAATTTTGGCAGGATGGAAAAAATATACTGATCTCATAAGATGTTTTGACGTGTAGTATCACGAATTATTCTTACAAGTTGTGTTGTGTTTTAACGAGCCCGTAGGGCGAGTCAAAATACAAACAACGGGTTATATCTAAACCAGTTATATCTTTTTTGTGGCTAAGCTATCGTGAAAGTCAATGGAAGTGATTCGTGACCACTCAAAAGATTGAACAACCATAACAAGAAAGAAAACAGACCTAACGAGAATGTTTATTGTCCATTATATTGTTATAAATAATTCGGAAAAAGAGCATGGACTAGCTTTCCTTTCAGAAGGATGCTGGAATTTTAATATCACAATTAAGCCCATTTAACTTTAAATTATAAGGGCGAGCGAATTTGAGGAAGGCCATTACAATTGACTGCTCCAAAAAATTGAGGCAAAGACTTTTTGCTTTTGTGCATTAACATCAGGGCACAAACTCAAAACCGATATTAACTTCAGAGACAAGTATTCACCAGAACACAGACTCGGCATAAATGACTTAGTATGGACTAACTTCCCTTTAAGAAGGATGCTGAAATTTTATTAAGACTTAAAAGTAAATTCACAATTAAGCTCGTTGAGAGCGTCTGCCCGTAAATATCGCGCACAGGTGTGCAAAATGAAAAACATCGAAAATTCCCAAACTTTGACAGAACATACAGGTTTAGGTGAACTATTTCTGGAAAAAAAAAATACTTTTCGCGCGGACAGAGTCTGTTCGGAGGTCTTCATGTCAGTTCAGTTCGCGGGGTCCACACTGCACATTACCCGACCAACGCTAACACAAAACAAAAAGGACTAGCTTCCCTTTAAGAAGGATGCTGGAATTTTAATAAGACTTGAGTAAATTCACAATTAAGCTCATGAAACTTTAAATTAAAGGACATGCGAAATTGAAAGAAAGGCTTTTTGCTTTTGCGCATTAACATCAAGGCAGAAATCAAAACCGATAGTAACTTTAGAGACAAGTCAGTTTACCAAAATACAGACTCGGCATAAATGATGGTATAGTGAGGGAGATATTGTTTTAGCGTAAAGCTCTTTATATTGGCTTTGAGCATCCTAAATTAATAATTTGCCATAGTGTTTGCACGGTGAACTAGCAGGCAGGTGTTTTCGTCACTGCATCGCAACGCCATTGATATCAATTAGTTATCCACCCGCACCTCGCTAATTAACTGATGACTTTGCATCAGATTCACCACATAAATTTTTAAATACCGCTTTTTAGCTCAAATCACCAATTTCAGTTTCTCAGTAGTAGCTATATTCGCAGGGAAATCTTTAAACTTAAGTATCTTCAAACGTTTTTTAGGCTATGCTGGATTTCTTGAAACCATCCTGAAACACGTAAGTCAAGGATACTAATACAGGAGGTATGGTGGTCAGACTCATAAAGCTGCCGGAAGTGTTTTTTAATCAGTTTTGAGAAATGCGTAGCTGAGGGGAAAGCGTCAAAATGAAGCTATGCCATGCTGGCCGACCGTTTATTTTAACCCCTAAAAGCCCTAAAATTGAAATTAAAATTCTCATTTGTTGCGTACACACATTTCCTATAGGTTTCCTGGGGAGAAGTTGTTGGAATGTCAAGCAAATTAATCTTGTGTGAACCTGTCCTTAATTCTCATAATCACTTTGTGTTATCTGATAGAGCGTTTAGATTACAGCGACAAATTTGATGCGGACAACTTTTGTGGTTTTAATTCTCCTTTTTGACTGCCAAGTATGCCTTGGTACCTGCTTCGAAATTCCTCAAAATTTTAACATCCGTTGTAATCATGAGTAACTTATGTGTTTTACAAAATCCGATCCCGGTTGACGCTTGAAAATGCATTGCTACCAAAGACAGACTCGTCGCCCCATATCGACACATAAGTTTTGGGAATCGGCTCCGTTGTCCTCTAAACCCACGAGTTTTGAAGCGACATAATATGATCACGTTATTCCAATATTTTCGCCGCCCTGTTGCCTTTTCATCTAAGCACTAGGAAACTGATAGACACCTCACAGGAAATTTAATCACAAGTCCGAATCACCTCGCTTTGAATAAACTTAAACCTGTGGCATGTTTTAAACCTCATCACTTGAAAATTCTAATCGTCGCTGTTTTGTCTATGACATCGAATAACGTACCTTTCAGAACGGGTGAAGGTTGCACACAACATAATTTCGAGGACTTATTTCGACTCACTGTTTCAGATTGCTTGCGATTTTTAAAGCTACGTGACCTGTTATTCAGTTCACGGTGATTTCTATTAAACGTACGTGCACTCGTGTATAATCACGTCTTGAGAAGTACCTAAGCTTGGAAGGATTTAAGGGCAGTATCACGGAGGTTTTCGTGATTTTTGCTCAAAATCCTTGCTTCAAACACTATTCGCATCCTTTCTACATCTCTAATTCCAAGGAATAAAGTGAATTTAGACTGAAAGGACGAACCGAAATATGTTAAAATCCATTTATTTTAAGAGAATTGCAACACGAAAATTCAATTCAAACTTGAAAACGTCGGGCCGACGTTTTCAAATATGAACTGATCCCTGTCTCGGTTGTCTGCCTCCGAAATCGTATGAATATAATTTCTTTGCATTTCAGTTAACCTTTAAAGAAATTTTAACCATTATTTTACCTTTGGAATCAACCGAAAATCGAACTTTTGATTTTCAAATAGAGTGATACTGCATCTTTAAAAACAAGAGGAATATATTTTGTTTTGTTTTAAGCTGGCAAGCATTCTTTTTTTTATTCAGTTTAGTGTTAAGACTGTCATAAAATTTTGGCAGCCTTTGAGGTTATATTAAAGATGTGATCGTTCCATTTGAAAACATCACTTATGGTAACGCCGAGCACTTTAGCCAAGTTGACTCTCGAAAACAAAACCATCGAGTGCAACTGGAGGACGAGTTGGAGGAGATCTCTTAAAACACGACTGCAGCTCCTTGCATTTGGATGGGCTCAGCTGCAGGTTGTTAACCTCAGACCAGGTGCTAATAAAGTCGACAGCTTGCTGGGCGCTGGCAAGATGTCGGCGTATTCCTTTAGGACCCAGTTTGGAATGTGGTCTGGGCCACCCGCACGAAAAGTGCTGACCTCGCGAAGCTTCCTCGCGACAGATTGCTCATTCATTTATTACGCAAGAAATATTTGCTATCTCATTTTGATCATAATGCAACACGTTTTAATTTTTACGTTTCCATAATTTTTTTTCCGTATGAGTGGAAAAACCTAAATAGGTGTTCCCTTAAGGTTTTACTAAGGCCAAGAATTACCCAAATTTTAACTGGTAACTGGAAAAAAACAAAGTTTTCTTTGAGTAAAAAAAGATAAGATGGAAACTGAAGTTATTTTAGAAGAAAGAAAATGATAGCATTATAACATATACGGTTAAAAAAAAATTCCAATGACTGGCATCGCGTTTCTGCCTTTGCTTCCTTTTCTGTTGGAAAATTGAGTTCATACTCTTTTCCGGGTTTTCGTTTTAGCAAATCGCTTGTTACAAGGGTGTATAGCTTCCTCAAAATGAAACGTTAAGGGGAACTATGAATAACTAAATTGGAAGACCAATACGCTGGCAAAACCATTCCTGCTGAATATTAAACACAATTGACATTTAGCTGCCACCTGCAAATGCACAAAATACTGAAAAGCCACAAGTTTGAAGGTCATGCAACAGCAAAATAAGGCGGACATAAAATGGTATCCCTATATTGTCGCTGAATGTTTGCTTGCAGAGCAGTTGCACATGCTGGAAGACTTTAATTCGCTTTCACTGCACACCAAGTTTTTGAAAGAAAAAAAAAACGAGAAAAAAACAAGCTAGAAAGATGAAAATTAAGGATGACTAAAGAGTAGCTTCATTAGGGGCTAGGGAACTATCCCGACAGACTTAACTTTTGAGAGCTAAGGTATTATTTATAATGGCGAGTTGATTTCCTTTTTCAGAATCTTTTGATGCCATGGCAACCAAGTTGTAATTCTTAAATTTTCAAAATTACTTATCAAGAATTGCCCATTTTCTTTCAATTTTTCTGTACTTTTCTACAGTAATTATCTTTCGATTCCATCAGTGCAATTTAGCCCAATTTAGTCATATGCACGACCTCTTAGAAATTCAGCAATAGAAGAAGATTGCGTGGCGTCCCTCTTTCTCTTTGTGCCTACCTGAAAGGGTTGGTTTCCTGTGTTCGTTCGCTAACTCACAAGCTAGAAAGAACTTGCTCGCATTTGGTATAACACACCGTCCAATTGAAAATATACATGGCAAAAATCAGGCTACTCATTCAGAATTTTATGTTGACATTGTCTGAGTTGAAAATCAGACAGGCACTGTGCCGAAAATACCTATTACCAAACCAAAGACTGCTCAGTCAGGCTTTCAGTTGAATCGATTGTCGCGCTAAAAATGGTTACGATTTCATTGCTTAGCCGGTATCCAATGTTTTTTTTTCTTTTTAGGTTACTTGGGAAAGACAAATCTACAAAACGCTGGTGCATAATGGCAGGCCTCTTAATTTTCTCAATCCTCTTTACCTTGAATCAAATGCTCTCACAGGGAGCAGAGGCTCAGCAATGTCCTGCCTTTGGATCTGAACAGTCGATCTACGGATGGATGTTACAACGGCACATTTATAAGACGATGATGGCCGATCTCGGACTTAATTGCTTGTTGGTCTGTCGCAAAGATGATCGATGCCAGAGTTTTAACTTTGTCATGTCTCTTCACATGTGCGAGTTCAGTGATCGAACGAAGGAGGCCAGGCCGGAGGATTTTATTCCTGACCCAGACAGATATTATTTCAGGCGAGACATAAAAAGAGGTAAACTAACTGTGCAGTCTCTATTTTCGCTCGTAACTGGCGCCCACAAAACTACCAGCCTGCGGCTTCGCCGCTCCCATGTCGCGTTCGTTCCGGTTGTTCCACAGATTTTTTTAGCAAAAGAGAGACTGTTCGCAGTCTATTATTATAGCGGTTTCAAAAAGCCTTTATCAGAAGTCGAAGAGCATTTTTGTAGCTATTGCCTCGAAGAGGCGAAGTCATATAGTCATCGGGTTACCCAAGAAAACAACGCAAGAAAAATACACTTCGGAACCAATCACTGAGCGACGTCTGATGTTCATAATTTTCGAGAGACCACAGGAAACGCAAGAATAAAAAACTTCGGAACCAATCACCGAGCGACTTCGTTGTTCGTAATTTACAAGAATTTACCGACTCTGCCTCGTGGTTCTTCGGCAAAGTTTGCAATGCTTTGAACATTCTTACCGTGAGGGGTCTTGTCAGTTATTTATACATTGATAAGCCCCTTTTACCCACAAGTATAGTTTGCGTGTAGGAAAACATTTTTGTTTGAAAAACTGGTCATTTTTAGCCTCAAGACAGATTTCGAACGGGCTTCCTACGTTTAACAGAATGTAATTTCTCTATTAAATCTTGGCTTTGAGGTGTACGGCCACTTTGTTTACGTGGGATGAGACCGGAGAGAAGTTTCGACTGCATGTTACTGTTTGCTAGGCGACATCGACATTGAAGTTTTGTTTTGGCCATGAAACCGATTCAGTCTCCTGCTGGTGAATATTTACGCAAGGTAGGGATTTTCAATTCGCAAAATACAGATGTTCATGTCAGGTGTCATGTCGCAAAATAGAGATTTTGAGTTCATTTCGCAAACTACAGATTTTCATGCCGTTTCGTTTCGTTTCGCAGATTACGGCATGTGAGTACAGTAAGCCAAAATAAGGGGCAGAACAAAGTATATAGCTATGGCGGTAATTTTTATTTCAAACGGATTGGAAGATGCAATCCACAAGTGTGAATTCGCAGTGGTTTATGCGGTTTATTGATGCATGGTTTACGATGATCATGATTCTTTTCAACTCGTAATCGTTCTTTGTATTTGAAAACAGAAGTGTGATACTAACTGAACGGAAATTCTACGCTGGCTTGCAAACTGGAAACAGCTTGCGCCGACTTGAGTGACTAAGCCAGCACACTCCTTGACTAAAATGACGTCTGATATAGGGTTTCACTCACTGCCTCCTTGCAACTGAGCAACGTTTTGTATCCCTTTCACGTGTATGAGAAAAACGTTTTCACTATTAAGCAGTAGCCACACGCAGTCCCCCGGGGGGATAGGTGTGTACCGCGAAGGGTCTTAAACTCTGACCCTATTTAAGGAACAATACAACGAAAATTGATACCCTATTCCGCGGCACGTACCTATATAGCCCATATAAGGAAGTACCTCCCCCCCCCCGGGACGCAGTCCTTGACTGCCTTTTTTTTTATTCCAGTTCCTCTCGGCTCTATCCCTGAGCTTGCAGCAGCGTCATGCAAAGAAATAAAAGCGAGTGAAGAAAAAGATATCAGCGCGAAATACTGGCTCTCCACCATTAAACCAAACTTGGCAGTACTTGCGTATTGTGACATGAAGACAGAAGGCAAGTTAAACTTCACTACTGCTTTATTAAAGATAACTACCTATGGAAGTAATCACCTTAACCGTCGTCAGTACGCTAACTTTCACCATCGCAATCACCATTGAAATACCATAACCCGACCTCAACCATCCTAATTACCTTTCTTCCCTTCTTCTTCTCTTCTTTACCACCACCACCGCTACTCCACCCCCATCACCATCCCCATCACCATCACCCTCACCACCACCATCACCATCACCTCCAACATCACCATCAACACTCCCCATCACCACCACCATCACCATCACCACCAACATCAACATCAACATCCCCACCACTATCACCATCCCCATCACCATCACCATCAACATCAACATCACCTCACCATAAGCATCGTCATCACTATCACCATGCGTCACTTTATTGCTGTCGCACGAAAAGACCCAAAAAAAATACCGTTTTGCAACTGGCTCTTGAAAAGATGCTATCTTTGTTTCAGACGTCGATGAGTGCACTGCTTCTCCTCCAGTCTGCGACATAAATGCCATATGCAACAACACCATTGGCTCTTACAACTGTGGCTGCAAACCCGGATATTCTGGCAACGGAGAAACTTGCCAAGGTAAAAAAAAACTTATCACAATGTTGCTACCCACTACTTCCAATTTTCAAATTAAGGTGTTTTACTGTAGCTCCTTATTTATCTTAGTCCACATGAGGCGTTTTCGTATAAGTCGAAAAATCCAAAATGGCGAAGAGGCTTGTAAACCTTACATAGCGCACAACATACTGAGACAAAACCGTGAAGACAAGAATTATGAAATGTCTACACCAAGTCTCTAAACTTGAATTCCCCTGAGTTGTAAGTATATGGAGAAAGATTAAAATTACCAACAGTTTCATGTTGTCACTTAATGACAAGATAACGAGAACAGTGCTGGTAACTTCAAACCACAACAACAAGTGCTATTAATTTAACAATTGGTTCATGGGTCAGCGTGCTTTCATCAAGATATGAAATCGAAGCACGCGGGAAGTTTGGAGAGCTCGAAACATGCGTAAGAGTTAAAGTGTTAAAATCTCCAATCCCAAAGAAAAATTCAGCAGATCTTATTCATCAGCTGGTTTGCTACTGCTATGTTTAGTTTAATTTTTTGCTGAAGTTTTCCCACGTTTTTGAATGCCAAATTAATGCCGAACCGCCGTGATACACGCGAAGAAAACTTTTTTTCCGTCAAGACATTTGTTTGCTGACGTCATCAGCGTGCACAATGGGAACGTAAAGCACGCTTGCGCAATTGAATTTGATTACACGAATTTACTAGCTATGTTACAATACTATTTGATATAGATATCGACGAGTGTGCTAGTGGTGTCCACGACTGCCACAGTTACGCCTCATGTTCAAACACACAAGGATCATTTAGTTGTTCGTGTAACCATCCTTTCTTTGGAAATGGGAAAAACTGCAGGCATTCTGCATCAGGTTAGTGAGTCCCATTGATGTCATACATATGTTATTAAATGGATGCTTATAGAAGTCGTTCAGTTTGTTAAAGGAATTTTCTTCTTAAAGCGCCTTTCAGTTGAGTCGAAAATGCACACTGAATTTCACAGCAATAAAGACAATTCAAAGCCATAAAAGAAAAACACTCAATTAAAAGACACAAAGGTGACTTGAAAACTATGTAAAAAATGCATGGGCGTGAGACTGACCTTTGCATGGGCCTGTCTTTACACATTCAAAAACAACATTGTGGTTTACACAAGCGACGGAGTCGGAGTCGTAGTAGAAGTCGTAAGAGCACTTACGACCAAGTCAAAATCGAAAACCGGTGTGGGAAGAATCCGAACTTCCCTATTCACTTCCGATTCCGCTTATGTCTCCGTCGCTTCTGATCCCCCACCGAGAACAAGATTGTCGGAGTTGGTAGCAAAAGCGGAATAACCAACCAATCACAATGTTAGTTCTCAGACCCTCCGACTATAATTTGATTCCAAAACATTGCTTGTGACTCCGACAATCTAGTTTTAACTAGATCATGTGAGACGGAGTCATAAACGGAATAGGTATTCTGCTTCCCTCCATCGGTTTGTTTTTTATCAAGGTCGTAACGATCTGCGCTTCTGACAACGACTCCAGCCTGAACCAGCCTGAAGTTTGTTGTGTAATCAATTTGCCGTAGCCGCCCCGGTTCGAATGTTGAGGTTCAGTTACAGTTACTTAGATTAATTATTGTTGGATTATATCTAAGAAGGACGGTAACCAAAGAAGGACCATCAGTTCAGGGTGAAATTGATTGATGTTCCAAAGAACACTTCAAGGCATTGTTGTGTAGAGTCCTTGATTATTAGACCGGCTCTTAAATGGCTAAAAACAAACTCCAGATGTCATGGATAAGCTGTGTTTACATACCTAAAATAGCACCTATTTGTTACCGATCGCTGGGATGCAATGCAAAACGTGACATCGATCATTTCAACTGATTCTCATTATTATAAAAGTTATGATGTCACTAGCATCCCTCCCCGAAAAAGCAATTCAATTATTTGGGTATTAACTGTAATTGGTAATGTCAGTTACAAAGCCTGGGTGCTGAAGAGGCCTAATAAGGCCGAAACAACTGTCCATGGCTGCTAATACTCAGGCTCAAACTTAATTTGGCACATTTAAGGGGCAATACCGCTACCACGTGGCCATAGTGCCCAATGAGCAGTTTTCAGCTTACCTAAACACATTAATTTGTGTGGTATTGTTGTCACTCGAAGCCACATCCCACAAGCTTCACATTCGAATCCAAGCTAGTCCCGTCAGAGCTTTAGATGTGATTATGTGTGATTTTTTTGGCACTCTAATTGACTAGGTTTCCAGTTCCTACATCTTGTGTACAGAAACGATTCGTTGAATGTTTTTCATGCAGATGTGAGTAACTTACTTTTGTCAAGCCACGGGCTTTAAAGATCAACCTACCGTGTCTATCGCAAAACAGAGGGCATCTAAACGAGCCAAATCAAACAAACGCTTTAACAAGGCATTTTAAAGTATATTTTTTTGTTTGTTTGAATCCTGTTTAAAGTGAGTTTTCCATAAGCTGGACGAATTTAGTCTGTTCGGCTTTTCTCACCTGAAATTTCAATTGAGGTCCTAAAGAGGATTCTCAATCCTATTTCCTAGCTTAAACTCTCTTTAAATCCCATTTCCCAGCCTTTCTTTGAAAAGAAATCGAAGAGAGGGTTTTCATCATTTCGTAGAGTTTGATCAGAAATTAAGAAATTGCTAGCTAAAGTCAACTGTCCACGAACTTTCTAGCGAACGTTTTACTTTCCGAAAACTCGGCTGGCTGGCTTTTCTGACTGCCAAAAACAGATAATATGACCCTTTCGAAAACGTCAGGGCCTTTTATTTCCCCATTGTGAATCTTTTAGGCCACGTTTCAGTAACGAAAATTCAAGTGCACTCTTTGATCGACACCGAAAACCTTAGGCGAACTACCCTACACCGAACAGATATCAACCGAAACTTGTCGCTGGGTGCTCATGACAAAACCAAGAGCTCGAGTCCTCAGACACATGTAGTCGCTAGTCAATCTAGTAGAGGTCAACTGTCACGAACATTCCGAATCAAGAATCAGTAGGTCGAATCCTTAAATTCGTATCCCGAAGACTCAAAAGAAAGTGTAGCTACCATACGCATATGTTCCGGACCTATGTTGTAGAGCACGTGGCTCGGTTTTCGCGACACGTGAAAAGGAACAAACGTCATTTTGTTTGCTTGTCGTGCAACAGTCGCTAGGTTTAAGGCCTTTTATGATTTTATTGAATGATGTATTTCCGAGCTCGTTGGGCCTTTGTAGCTTTAGAAAACCTACCACCTGTGTACTGGAACCTGATTGACTTGTACGAGAAAAAACGAGTTCTCGACCGCGGCGAGATTTGTTGTGTTTTGATTTGGAACCTGCGTAGGCGCGGCCTGCGTAACAGAAAGCGTGTTATTTTTGTTCTGTAGACACCATCGGTTTCTCTTCATGGCTTAGTTTAGTGTCTATTTGTCCATTTTGTCTATCGCGCAATTTTAAGCCTTAACAGATCTTAGATTGTTGAACAATTTTCTGTTTTTTTCGGATTTATTTGTTCTAGTTCGAACTACGCGCACCAACTTTTACTTTTGCTCCTTAAATTTATCATCGAATCTATTTTCAATTCGCTTGAATTGCTGTTACGAAGAAGTTAGTACTGCAGCAAGTTACTGAATAAACTGTACGTTGAATTAGTCTCCTTCATGACTCTGTGGGTCGGTTGGGATGAAGAATTCATTTTGACACCACCTTGTACGTTTGCAGTTGGAGCACATCAAGGTATGGACACTCAAATCAAATCACACAAGATTGTTTTATGAATTCATCAGAAGCCTTGTCAGTAAGGCGACACTCTTTTTAAAGTGTAGTTTCTGCCGAGATGGTAGCCCCCCAAGACCATTTGTGTGGTTAACGTTGTTTTCAGTTAATTGTGAATGATGTAGTATAACGGAATGATATCTTTAGAATTCCCATTTTGCTACTTCTGTACATGTTTTTTTTTTTTTTTTAACTTTATTTAAGTCTCAAATACTTTGAGCTATATCTAAGGTGGTGGTCAAATCAATCGCTATCTTTAATAAGCTCACTTATTATATCTCTCAGTTAGTACGCGCGCTGTGATTGGTCAATTTTGCGGGCCGAAATTCTCCTGTGCGGCCCGCTAAATTTGAAAGATTATTTTCCCGCGCACCCGATTAACATCAGATATATAAGAAATATCTTACTAAGCTCGATTTCTCGGTCTGTACTGTAAGTTAAGGATCCTCGTTTTCTCCCATAAGCGAACGGGAAAAAAGTCAGTCCGTAACTTACAGTACGGACCTCGAACTCGAACTCAGTTAGTAAGAGGTATAGATTCCCAGCAGTGGCAAAACCCAGCTTGATTTTGTAAACTGCATCACACGCTTTGTCAGGTGCTGCTGAATAAAGGCTACAGATTTTAATTTCAAAACATTGCCAAACTGCATAAATTTAAAATCAAATAGTACTATTGTGACTAAGTTCTATTTTGGACTTGATATTTAGCTGAATCGTCATGATTGGAAATTGTCGCAGTTGAGTACATACCAGTGGAGTGTCTCGAAGGATCTTCAAAGATAAACATTGAAGCTGCTTTCAGTGGAAACTGAATGTTTGCGAGTTAACTATACTTGCTTATTGCCAGAGAGGTTTAAGCATGCTTCAGAACCCATTCTCCAATTATTACCCGTGTCCTTTCGTATAAGATTTTTTATGTTTATAATTTTAGACCCATTTTAGTTTATGGTTCCGAATTTGGTTTAAAAGAGCACTGCCATACTATTTCGGTAGGATGTGAAATGCAAAAAAAAATTTCTTTGAATCAGGAAAAACCCAAAAATTATGAAGCAGCACTGTAACTCAGAACTGTGTTACTGCACTAGTAGTAAGACTAAAAGAAATGCAAGCAGCAGCACATCACAAGAAAGTTCAACCCAGTTGAGTTCCAGCACAAGATAAATGACAAGCCGCTAGAGGTCACCAATCACGAGAAAGACCTCGGAGTCTACGTTAGTTCCGACTTAACGTGGAAAAAGCACACGCTCGAACAGTGTGCTAAGGCAAACAAGTTACTGGGGTTCATACGTAGATGTGCGACGGACGTCCAAAGCCCAAACACCCGCTTGTATGTGGTGATATGTGTGTAGACTGGTTGAAGATACTTGTCCACACAACGACTGAGTTGTTGAGATAGAAAGTGTTCACATTATCGATCTTCAGTCAATACTAAGTATTGGAATGAAGTGAGCAGTGAAAACAATCCAATAACACGTAGATCTAACTTAAGGCATGTAAGACGTCCCTAGTGATCGTGTTGCTGTATGTCATTTGTTGTAAGAGATCTGATCTCATGCTCATTTTGTATCAAACCAAGAGCCATTATCGCGAGTAAGCCCCATTTACTCAACTGTCATATAACAAATAACGGTCAAACCCTGAATCCAAAACGATATATCGTTATCCAATGAAAGAAAATATTAATATACCAACAAAAAGCTGAATGGTGTTTACATGTAATATATATATTCACGATTTCTAGAAAGCAGACAGAAACGTGTAGCATACTCAGCATGATTCACGGAAAACAAAGGCAAGCTAACTAGTCCATTGGCAGGTGAATTTTTAAACTGTGACTGATTAAATAATCAGAAAGTAAAATCCTAAAACGGTGAGTTTTTAGGTAAGCTTTTATTCCCGAATTTTCATCGTCGAACTCGAACGTTCCAGGCGACGTTTTTGGCCGCTTGAGTTAAGTTAAACTTAACAGCGTCGAACCTCTTACTTCCGAATAGATTAATTCTTACTTTATTGCTATAATCGCGGAATTACATTACCTGACAGGCTATTTGGTATAACATTTGAGTAGTTTGCGTTTACCAGCTGGCCGTTTATACAGGTCAAGACAATAGAAACAGCTCGTTGACATGTAGGGAAGGTTGACAGCGACCGCTTAATAGAGGTCAAAACTACACAACTTTAACAACTGAGCCATTATATAGTATAGAAAATCACCTTTCTCGCAAAGGTTTGTAACGGGTTGTCGCCCTGTTATATATTACCTGTTTCTCTCTCAGAATGCCAAAGCTATACCTGTCTGACAAGTGCCGACCGGAAGATAACCTACGTAGCTCGTCGCAGTTATTGTGACCGTAACATTGGTCCTGAATGGTATCGATTCCAAGGTGCTGCAGGAAGTCGAATGGTCTCTTCATGTTCACCTATAAATAGGTGCAACACTGTCGCAACAGGGTGGTTAAGAGGAGGGCACCCAACCATTGCTGATGGACAAGTAAGTAGGACGGTGTGCTTTCACTATAGCAATGACTGCTGCCATTGGACAACCACCATCAAAGTCAGGAACTGTGGTCCCTTCTATGTGTATTACCTCAGTGGCACACGTCACTGCTACCTCCGCTACTGTGGTACTGACTAGAAAACAGTTGGAAATAATTTGAACCCATTACACCTTAAATCAAGTAATATGGTTGTTTCAAAATCGATCACCATAAAACAGGGCCTCAAGAAACATTTTAGTTGATTATTAGGAGGACCAGCTATAAAATACTTGTTTTTTAAAGAAAAGTCATTGCGACAGCAGGCCACGTCGGCATTTTTTAAAGCTCTACAATCAGTGCTTCATATAATTTGACCCTTACTTCATTTTTTTTTTTTGCAATATTAAGTGATGGAATCAGGGTGATTATCAGTCATGGCGTATTATACCAATTTCGAATAACTGAACCAACTTCTATGCATTCCCGTACCGTTTTGACACAACTAGTCAGTCCAACTGAGGTTAAGACATATTTTGTAGAGTACCACTGTTTGGTTGTGCCACTTTACTCCAGCCCAGGTGGAAGATGCGGGGAAGAAAGACGTTGCGCTAGCAATTGTGCAAAATAACGAGAGCACGGGAATGGGCATAATGCCTTCCGCTTGTATGCCCTGTCTTTATTGATAACGTAGATCCGCCGTCGATCAGATTGAGTTACGCGCAACTCTAGCTTAAAAACGTATCGCTTTCAGTATTGCGAGCATTAGCTGGTTTTATATTGTAGAGCCCGGCACTGTTTGCTGTTGTGATCTCAAGACAAAGAAATATTTCTTGCCAATTCTCGTCTCAGATCAGTACTTGTTGTGTTATTACGTGAAGTTCTCAAAGATTAATTTGTTACCGAGTTACAGGGTTCAACAAAGAAGACTGAAGTCAGCAACAGCCTGTTCGAATTCCAGGACCACGTTTGTTCAAATGTTGAGGAAACGCTTGCCTTTGTGTGTAATTTTTTTTTCACGCCTTCATTGTACCTCTTCGCAGATTATAGTAATGATGTAAGTTATGCAAGTGTTGCACGGCGCCAACGCTTTATAGGAAATTCACGTAATAAAACTAAATATAAGCACTCAGAAGGCAGTGACAACTATTCTCCGTCTTTCTGTCGTGCTTGCCTTTTATAAGAAGAGTTATTCAGTAATTTTAACCTTAAAATGCGTGTTTAAAAGATGCTAGGTAATAAAGCTAAATATTCCCGCGTTACAATGTATTTGACCTTGCATGATTTGGGGTGCTTTATGCATGCATTATTTCTCCGTTATCGTTTCTTAGTAGATGAGTTTCAGAAATGAAGTAATCCTGGGTGATGGCATTTGTCCGACTAAAGTTCCTTGCCATTCGTCTTCTTCCTCTCCCCCCTCTCCCCCCCCCCCTGCCCCCCACTTTACCCCTCCCTCAAAAACATACCCTGGTTTTTTATTCTGTCAATATTGTTTGTGGATTTGAATGCCAACACCTGTTTCCACAATACCTGCACAAAACTTACACCCGTGATGACCTGGAGTGAAGTGGAGATCTCTGAAATATCCGCTATTCGCTTAGAGCGCAGGGAAATGGAAGTTTATTTTGCTTTACGATTAAAAAAGAAATTTGATTTCCAGGTTAATTCTTTGCACCAACCGAAAGTTACTGCCGATCATCTCCGGTTAACAACTACAAAGGTTTTACCAACTATGACATTTGAATTCCCATGACGCAGCCTTTGTTCAAGCCGGTTACAGTGTACCAATACCGTACCAGTCATTTATATTGCAAATAAGCAAAAAGTTGACCGGGTCTATCTGTTAACAAGCAGCTGGTGAATCAACAGCACGTAAGGACTTCTTCCCCGTTTTCTGGTCCCTACCAGTCTTGGACAAAAATTAAAAAAAAGTAACTAAGAAACAAATGCAAATACTTCGTTCCAACAATTTTGCATTTCTAGATTTGAATGGCACTCACCTATTACTTTTACTTACTTATTTGGTTAAGGTTTTGGTAATTATCTTTTCGGGAAATTTCTAAAAGCATTTGTACTAAATAACGTCATTGGAAATTAATAAAACGCCTTGATAGTAGCATCTGCCCTTTCTTCTCCTTTTTCTTTTCGTACAATTTAGTTTTAACAACTAGCAATTAACAACAACAAAGCATTTTGTCAATGCCATGTTAGGTCGCGCGCACTAATTTTAACTTTAATTTAATTTAATATAAAAACACTAACTCATTGAAAAAGCAATCTAGTTGTTTTGACAGTTATCTTCAGATCGTCACCCTGGCACAATAGGATGTCTTGTTCCGGTTTCTGGTCAATTATGGTGATTGGAAACGTGTTAAAACCTGAGTTGTTAAGAGGGTACTCAAGGAAGTCTTAAATGTAAAGCGGAGAAGTAAGCGTCATCGAAGAAGCTGTTAAAATCCCGTTACAACTGGAGAACAGGCCAAGCTAAGTGGCAAGACGGTGTATGATGGAAGCAGTCAAGCTGTTTATACTAGTAGCTTTCATGTTGTTTTATCAAGAGAATATTTCTGCCTCCCGAGGTAAGTTTATTGTTTTAATATGCAGCGTGTATATGCTGCAGCACTCTCAATTAGCCAGCATAACAATAAATTCAATGGCCAAGACAAATTTATTACACAAAACGGTCTTAGTAAACAAAACAATATGTATATATTTTAATCTGGAGTGACCAAAAGGTTCTTGTGTTTAATGTCTAAATGCCTATTTGTTAAGCCGCAATACTCAGTTCTACATTCTACCTTGCATAAAATTAATTTCTCGCCCAAACTGTTTTCAGCGTCGGGGTGTTTTGAACAACAGGTTAGACAACCTTTAAAAAGCCAACTGATCATAATTTTCATTGCGAGTAAAAATAATTACCTTTAAAAGGGGTAAACTTTTTTTTTTTCAGTTTCACGATATGCGTATTAACTTCCAACTGAGAATAAAAGCCGTTAAAAGTGGGTAAATGAAAGTCTGTTGCCTAGAATATTCATCAGTGGTTAAAAAAAACATGCAAAGTTATAGAGCCGGATAGTTTGCTCGTAGTTCTCAGTTCACGCCTCCGTGTGACTTTTCAGTTGATGATTAATTTAATAGCACCTTATCATATTCTATAGTTAGAGACAACGGAGTTCTCAGTGAATAACTTCCTTCATGGTTTCTAAAGCAATTACTGATAACTCAGAAGAATAAAGAATGCTGTCTAAGCACGGTTCGAGTCCGTTGCCCTTTTCAATTTCTGTTTCGTTAAATCTGCAAGTTTGTGACAGTTTGTTTGGGTGGCCGGCTAGTTTGTTTCAGTTCATTTCAGAACTCGCTGAAGGTTAAATTTCTTGTAAAACTACAAACCGTTATGCTCGAGGAGTTTCAGTAATCCCAACGAACAATGCGAAACATATACCTGTCGATCGACATTAATTATAAGACATCCTGTCTATCATTTAAATTAGTTTAAGGAAGTGCATTTGTTCCCGTTTCTGGAAAAAAAAAATTAACACGCAGTTTTCAATAACTTTTGGACTTCCGGCAAGACCACGAGCAAAAACTTAAAACTAGCCAGTAAGTTAGCTTCATTTGCTTTGCGTCAGACTTGTTAAATAAATAAACGTTACTCTTTACTGAACGACAACCTCGAGCACAAACAAAGACCCCAATGTGCTCAAACCCTGATTTTTAATTACGCTACGGTACAGTGCTTTTTTTATCAACCGTGTTATTTCTGAGGCTTCTGGAGCAATTTTCAGCTGTTTGCAGTGGAAGATCGATGCAAAACGCCAAATTGGCGTCAAAATGGCTCTAGAAGTGGATATGGCGGGACCACCTCCAATTTCATTCGACCTTCGGGTGCAGCTCTATTTTCTTAGGCCCTTTATTTTCATTATTTGTCTATTTTTTTTTTGTTGTTGCTGTTTGCTTCAACCAATCCTGTGAGATTTTCGAACCAGAAGCAAAGCACCAAGGAGGGACACCGTGCGAAGCACAAACGTAGTTACCTCTTAATCAGTTCATTATATACTTTCATTCGCACTGGCGAAGGGCTAACGCTCGAAAAGTCAGCTTTTAGAATCCCTGTGCGTACGGTGGCTAATTTCAGTACATTATCAACTCCGTTGATTAAATCAAATTCTTGTGTACAACTCCCTCACCGACGCTGCAGCTCAGTTTTTTTTAGAAACCACCAGTTTTACCTCTTCACTTAATGGTATGTACCCTTCATTGAGCGAGAAGTTTCTTCTCCAGCAACCGCGGAGTATAAGAGGCACTGCAGCCAAAAAAATTAAGAATCGTATCATTAAGCTGCAAAACTAACTTTCACTGATTGCACGAAATGTCTTTGATTTTAAGTGCAGATTACTTCTTCTTCCCTAGGGAACGTCCCTCAAGACGAGTCAAGCTTTGGAGAATTGGAAAGACGGGTCGGACGTTTGAGGGGCTTGGTACAAGTTCCCAGAGTTCTCAGCGGAGAGGAGGAGGAAAACGAAAAGAATCCACCACCAGAGAGACCAAGGGAACGCCCTGGACGAAGAGTGAAGATGCCAAAGGGTCACTGATCATAAGCTCGAAATTTGTGTTCTTTTTGCATATGCGTGAGAAAAGACGTCGTACCTGAGGAAAAAATGAAGTAGCAAATTTAACGTGGACTGACCCATTGCACGCATTCAATAGTTTCATTTTGACCACTATTCGTTTCGGAAAAAAAATGTATGAGCTAAATAAGCTGTTGCTTTTCTTAATTTTTGTTTTTAACTCTGAGCTATTAGTTTACAAGTGAAAGATTTCACAATCACTAAAACACAGATGTAAATCATTATTTCAGGCTTCCTGCAACATTATGTATAAGGATACCACTACTTAACGATTGAAACTTAATTAGCGCGATTTGAGGATTCAGTTCCTCCCTGCAATTGACATTCTGTTTATTTGCATTTGCAATTTTTTTCTGATGTTTTCAAGCAAATAAAGTTGTTATAAATCATAATGGCTTGCAGTTTAAAGCCCGCCAATTTTATAATCCACATTGTTTGAGAGAATAACTTACAGAACCATTTTAGCACAGCTGTGATACACAATTATGAATAAACGTTGTTTAGTTTTACCTTACTAGTGTCCCATATATTTTAGTCGAACTAGTTGGCAACTAGAATTAATGATTAAGACATACCCGAGCCATTAATCTGTAAGAGGCCAAAATGTGCCGCATAACTGCACGAACATTGTTGGGATGGGAATCGTCGGGAAAAAGAATTAAGAGCTACACGGTTCCAGCATGTTTCAAAGTTTCGGCAGACTTAATTCGCGGAATAACATCCAAGCCTGACGGAATAAGTCTTATCAGCGAATTAAGCTGAATTAGTTGCGTTTTAATAATCATTTGAAGGGTCAGTCCCCTCCCTTCAGCTGAAAAGGTAAGGAGCGGTCCTTGCGCTTTAAAAATTGCTCTGAGGGCCCGTAAAACGGACGGCATGTTCCACTAAGTGACCTTTTCTGATCGCTTGGATTTTTTAATATGTTCGAGTTTAAGGTTGAAGTAGCGTCCTTACCCAGATCTACCGATTGGAAAACGTCCCGTTTACGAAATATAAACAGTAGAAGTTTAGTTTCTACGGATGAATTTCGCGGCAAAATAGAGATGTGATGCTGGAAAATGGTGTTTGCGGGTAGGAAAGAATTTCCTGACCTATCACTTTATGACAGATCCATTTGATAAAACCATTGAACAATGAAACTCGAAGCCATCATTGATCACGGATGCTACACGTGAAAGAGCTCTAGTGGCTTCAGTTCGACAGAATATTTCAAGAACATGGGTAAATGAAGTTTCTTTTTCTTGTGGAGTTCTTGTTTTCTTTGCGCTGAAAATAAGAAGTAGCGTTAATGTGCTTACTCTTCACTTTCAGTTTTAAATCAACTCCTCCCGGGCTGAGGCATCTGTTGGGACGTTTGTCTCAAAAGTCAGGAGAAAGCGCCGAAGAAGCCAGAAGGCGCCCTTTATTTTCACTGGCGGTGGCTCAAAATCTTCATCAGAATCTTTTGAAGAAGCTTTAGATGTCGATGGCGTGGTGTTTTGACTGCCGACTTCGAGCCTTTCTTCCTTCAGAAATTGATGAAGAAGTCCATCACCCTCTAGTTTTCCGTTCAACATCCTTTGCACTTTTAAATTTGCGTCCCTCCGGATCAACAAAACAAAAGTACACTCGTTTGTTCGACTCGCGCGTCACAATCCTCCATCCAGCGTCTTCGAGTTTCGCTGTATTCAAGCGGATTTTTGAACTGCCACCCAAGCCACGAATACTGTGAAGGCTTTTTGACCGACTTTTCGGATCTTGGTCATCCATAAATACTACTGAACTCTTTCTTTGATAAATAAATCAATATATGAAAAATATATCTCTGTAATATAACTATGATACGAGTATGAAAAGCCTTTCCACTAGTGAGTCCTCGCAAAGGAAGTCGCTGTCATCACGCAGTAATTATAGCGAGCGAGGTGTCGTTGCTAGGTGAAGGCGTCAAGTCACGCTCTGATTGGTTTCGCGGGAAAAATAGGTCAACCAAAAAGGTCAATTTCACCGTATATGGGAGAGTATTCTGTGTTTCACCGCTGGAAATAGATACTGTGGATACAGAAAACATGGCTGCCATCGAACAAGGCACGAAGCGAGAGGAAATGAGACTTTTTCTGAAATTTATGGCCGATTTACAGCTACAACAGTCAAATAAGCCATGATAGGACGCTATATTTTTTAATCATACTTCGCAACGATATATCGTCTGGATTTCAAACTTGGCAGGGCAAAAGTATATAGAAAAAGGAAAACACCGCAGTCCGCGCTCTGGAGTGAAATACTTCCCGAGTCAAGGAAACTCACATCTCATCGAGGTAGACTTTTAAAATTTTGGACATAAAAATGTGACACTTCAAAATGAAAATGGGGACTGCGGTGAAACCTTGAGTCTTTGCTTATATTAGTTGCATACCAAAGATTACCGTGATATGATAAATCCCAGTTCAGTTTTGAGACTTTAGGTGATTTGAGGAGTGCTTGACCACGCCCCTTATCCTCCTGAATTCCACACATTCCTTAACAGGTGTCTCCCCCCTGAATATTTTTTCTCAAACTATGAGGATTGAAAAACAACTGATGGTAAAGTGACCTTGCCACCGTTTATTGTACTGTTAAAATATACCTGGCAAACCTAGCCAAATTTGGCCAATTTAGCCTCCAGGAATACCTTAACATGGCCGCCGTGGAGTCGGTAAAATCGTTCAATCAGTATTACTAATTAGCTTGAGAACTGTTAAGACTTCTTTTACTTTAATATTATAATAAAAATTGGACGGCCTTGCTTGGGGTTAGCATAAATTCTGCTTGAATATTTATCCCACGAGTGTGTAGAAAATATTGACAAGAGGAGTTTTAATTAGGTTCAGACAGAACTTTGACGGACACTCCCTGAACACCATCACCGTTCAGTAATTCCGAAGTCGGAAATCGCGCCTAGTCTATTCCTTAAGGCCGGTACACACGAGGGAGCTTGCTCCCGCAGCACGCTCCTGCAACACGCTCCCGGAGCAAAGCTCCCTCGTCTGCACCAACGATTTCTGGCGAAAAGTTTTGTTGCGCAACAAAATTTTTCGCCAGAAATCGTTGGTGCAGACGAGGGAGCTTTGCTCCGGGAGCGTGTTGCAGGAGCGTGCTTGCTCCCTCATATCAAACTGGTTTGATATGAGGGAGCAAGCTCCAGGGGCAAATCTGCTCCACGAGTCTGTTTCAGGAGCAAGCTCCCTCGTGTGTACTGAAATTTGCTTGCCGTGACATGACAGGTTGTTTCATCATTCAGCTCCCTCGTCGTGTCCTTCGTGTGTACTGGTTGGGGTACTTACCTGGGAGCGTGTTTCAGGAGCAAGCTCCCTGGTGTGTACTGGTTGGGGTACTTACCCGGGAGCGCGTTGCAGGAGCGTGCTGCGGGAGCAAGCTCCCTCGTGTGTACCGGCCTTTACGCCATTCGGCTCGAACTGAACAAGTCAAGTCAAAGCTTGCCATTTTTTCCCCCATAATTCTGTGTGCATTTTTTTTTACCACAACTGCTGGTAATCTCGCAATCTGATTGGCTAATTCGCCGTTGTCGATAAGACTTCAGACAACGCTGCGCACGTCAACTTGTCACGCAATGCCTTTTGCATCTCTCGCGTGCCGAAATTTACATATTCTTTGACGCTGGTATTGTGGTAAAAAACAAATCGAATGTGGTTTAGCATTGTCTTCTGTACCCTTAGAGACAACGGGTATGCGTCATCACAGTCGCAGTTCACATGTCTAAGGCCCGATTCAAACGTCGAACTTTACATGAGCCGAATCTAATGCAAATGAGGGAAAACAATAGATTTTTCTCATTTGCATTGGATTCGGCACATGTAAAGTTCGACGATTGAACCAGACCTAATTTGTTCCATGCTTTTGTGAGCCTGCTACATGTATAAGCAAGACCGGCGGTCAACAATGGTCTCTATGGCAACTAAGTGTACGATTGCAGAACAGCAGGAGAGAAAGCGAAGGGATATGGGCAATCTTTGAGACTGAAAGTTCGTCCACCTTATGGGTTAAAAATGGTCCTTCCATTTGAACGTCAGCCACTGTTACATAAGAGATACAGCTCTCTTTCTTCTCCTGACCTAACGCGGTCGTATGCACACGAAAAGGAGGACGTGGCTAGGGGCGAAGAGTATGCGAATTTTCTCAAGTAAGCGGGCTTCTTTTGTTTAAGACATTACTTAAGCTTAAATACTTTCGCAAGTAGAATATAATTTTGTCCTAACTGTCTCCTAATGGTGAGCTTTGACTTCGTGGATTCATTGATATCTTTCACAGTTTATGCAATTTCCCAGCTCGTTTTCATCAAAGTCTAGCGCCTTCGCTAACCGGGGTAAAATATGTCGCGTCGATCTCACATTTCACGAATCGAATTAACGCTTGTTGAGCGTTGATCTCCAATCGCTATACAAACAATCGTATTAGATGTTGACAATTTCTTTCTCTTCATTATCCTACACGTGGATCATTACTTTAACGGTTGCACTTGCATTTCTGTTGAAGTATTGGGAAATCGTATAAACTTTGCTGATTATGTTATCAAATAACTGTAAACTTAAATTTCAATTATGGGCATGTAACCTTGTTTTGAAGTAAAACTTCTGTGTTTTTTTATTGTACAATGGTGAGCGTTAATCCAAATAGCATTAAACTTTTATCAGCACTTCTTGCGGGAAAAAAAAAGACTTTTTACTTGAAAATTAGATTATAATAATTATTCTAAACTGGCTACAAACTTCTAAAAGTATTTCAAAATCACTTTGAGATCACAACAGAATAATTATTATCAAACAAAATCTCTCCACTTTACTGATCAAGTCTTCTACAAACACCTCATTACCGACCATGCTATCACTTAATTGTCTTGGCCCTTATAATTGAGGGAGTGAGATTTTTTTTGTTGGAAGATGATTGCAAGTGTGCCGGTGTTCAATTCATAATGAACTCCCCGATTAATAATGGTAATAGGACTGAGTGGGGTCTAATTCGGTCTGTAATTATTTACAACTGACCAAATTGGATGGCACAAGAAAGTCAGCATAATGCCTGTCAATGGTATTTGTAACAGAAAAAAAAAACATTTTCTTTACTTGTTTAAGTAAAACTGCCCTATTGCAGTGTGCTTATTGATGCATACTGTCCAATTATTACAACAACTTAGTAATACTAAAATCATAGCTAGTGACAGCTAATCAGACTCGAAAATTTTGTTCTTGCTATCACTATGATTAATAGATGAATTGCAAGTGTTACACTGTATCTATGAAGGCCCAAGCAATATTTTATTGGTAATTGAATTTAACTGACAAGATTTATAGCAAGTCACAGTCTGAAAACAAGGCCAATTTGATCGAGAAATGTGAAGTTATTTAATGGTTACATACACTGGTGATAACAAATTTTAAATCCTCTGTTAAGACCCCACCACCCCCTCTCCCACCTATGGTTCATATTCTTGAATAAACCCCTCCCCCCCCTCACTTTCCTTTGTAACCAAGTTACAATTAGAAACGACAGACTACATGTATCACCCCACTGCATTTACACTTCACAGAGCAAATATATATTTTTTTTTATCTTTTTGCGGCATGACTTCCAACTTCAATAATTATTACTTATTCTTTCAACTTTCCTCTGTGTCTCCTACAGGTAGTTCCTTTAATATTAATAATATTAATACCCCTCAAAAATACCATGCCCCTTCAATAGAGCATTGTTCTACAGTACATGCAAGGGTCACATTTTGAAATGTGTAGTGGATATTAATTAGCTACATACAGGTCTATCTTGATAAGTTAAAAAAATACAATGTACCTTTATAGGGCAAAAAACTTCCACTCGTCCGCCCGTCTGAGACGAGTACTTTCATATCTCAGACGAGTGTATTTCCAAAAGCACTTGTCCGACGGGACGATTAGAATTTCCCCCCAAAAAATTGATTTTCTACTGAGGTTTGAGTTCCCAAGCATCTCTGGACTTTGTAAACTAACCTGAGTTTCCTGAATTTTGGTTTCTTTTCGGAACAACTTACCTGTTTTCGCCTCTGTTTTCTGAGAA